>JASANU010000818.1:0-67541 GCA_030849675.1 Trypanosoma platydactyli | reverse complement strand
AGGGGCAGGGATCCTCTTCCGCGTCACTGCACCGTGGCAACAGGGTCCGGATGGTACTGCTGATGGCACGCGTCACGTGTCCCAGAAGGGCGTGACATGCCTTTGTGTTATGTAATGCTGCAAGCCCCTCCCTGCAACGCTCTCCACAGGAACAACATTTCTGGTGATTTGCTTCCCCCCATTAGCGCGGGGTACTAAGCCTTGGCACTTTCAAGGGAATCGAACTGATGCCTTTTCATCTGCTTCTCTCTCTCTCTGTCTGCTGCGTGTGTGTGTGTGTGTACCAAGGGCCGTTTCTCGGTATCTATCACCAGTCGTACCCTCCCCTTGTGGTGAAAACTCATGCCGGCTTTGCAGCTGCAGGTGAAATCGCCCATGTCTGCCGTGTCAGCTGGAGTTCTCACTCCTGTTTTCGAGATAACGATCATCGGGAACTCACGCACTATCGCCCTGACGGCACCATCGGATCGCATCAGGGCACTGCACACTTACAGAGCGCCGCAAGTGCAAAACCACGGGAGTGAGAGGCACTACGTGTGCACCCACAAAGTGGTCTCTGGGGCGTACCTCACCCCAAACCGGCACTGCCTGCTAAATATCACGAAGGATCCCATTGCCAGTTGTGACCTCCACAATGAGCTCGCTCTTCGGTACCAGCTGAACCCATACTACAAGCACCACCTTCAACCACAGCGGAGGGGCGAAATCATTGTCTTCGAGTCCTCATCTCTTCGGGAGGTGTTTGTGGAGATCGTGTCTCTGCAGGACATTTTTTCATGTGCTGAGTTGTGGTCTGCTGATGCGCTGCACGGTGTATGTGGCATAAACCTTTACACCCGCGCTGAGGGCGTATTTTCTTCTTCGAACAACATCGTTCCTGTGGGGAGCTGGGGGAACTCCTGCAAAGAAGGAAACATGTTGCTTATATACTCCACCATTCCTCATGTGAAGAGGAGTCTCTACAAACCGTTCGACACGAGCGCCGACAGCCCGCGGTTGGTTGTGGATGAGGCTTTTATTGGTTGGGATACTTTAGGTTGGGTGAGTCTGAATGAGCTGCACGACATGGGCGCACTACATGCTGTCTTTTCGGGTGAAAGCACGTTTGACTTGGAGTACGACGGATAGTGCAGTGGTCGTTGCTGCGTTCTGCTTAGCGAGTTATGTTGTATTAACACTATATATATATATATATATATATATATATATATATATTTCTTTGCCTTTTTTCCCATCTGCTCTTTCCACTGTTTTTTTTTTTTTTGTGCAGATCTCGGTGAAAGTGCTTTTATGCATGAAAGTGAAATGGTGTTCGCGTGCTTCCGGAGAGTGTGCTGCTTGGCGCGCCATGCGTGGTGCTCTCTTCTCATCTTCTTCGGTTGCATCACGGGACACTTTTTTTTCTGTTGAGTTTTTTTTTTCTCTTTGAGAAACCGTGAAAAAAGACAAATGGTTCTTGAGCACGCCCCCGTAACAGGACTTCTCCTGGGCATCTCTCTCCTTTCCTCAACCGTTACGCCACGACATTACATGATGATGCAGACCCCACATGCGATGTCCGGATGGAAATCGACCATTCGGCGGCTTCCATTGGGGTCATTGCCTTTTGGATCGCTCGGTGTCTCTCTGACGGACATGTTCTGCAGTGTAGTGCTGCTGTTTCAGATGCGGGCACTGGAACGGCGCTGGGGCTCCTCTCCGTTTCTTTCCTTCACTTTGACAGCCGTCATTGCAGGCTCCATACTGCTCAATGTGCTCGTCACCGAGTCTACCCCACCCCTTTCTGTGGAGCAGTTGCGCATTCTTTCTGCTGGAGGCTCGATTGTGCCACTGGCTTCCCTCGTAGCACGTCTACTTATGGAAATCCCCTCGCTTCACAGGTGGCGCGTCCCCGCCACCTCCGTAGTGCTGACAGAGAAACTCTTTGTCATTCTGCCGCTTCTACGATTGGTGTTATTCCCTGACACGGAAATTCACGCAAGGACGCACAAACGACACGCCATTCATGTGGATATAGGGTCCTGGTCTCGTATCTTTCTGGCCCTCTCTGGCATCATGTTGGGTGTCGCATCAAGGAAGACCAAGTTGGTTTTGTGGTGGCTTGGTTTTTCGAGTCGCTACATTTGCCAACCCTTTCTCAATTTCATGCAGCCTGCCCTTTCCACCTTATTCGGATCCACGGGGACTGTGGAGCTCAGTATACCACAGCAGTTCACCGGTGGGTACAATCCGACAGGTGGCCGATACACCGTAGAAAATCTTTCGGGGTTGCAGGAGAATGGGAACCAACAGCTGCACCGTCCACAATTCCTTGAGGGGTCTGTAAACTCGGGCTCGCTTTTCCATCGCCGTGCGAATCAGAATGAACAGAGAGGGTTTGATGGACCCAACCACGCAAGTGCCGTTATGAACGAGCGCATTGCGCAAATCGCGGAGCTTGGATTGGGATTTGATGTAGAGGCGATTAGGGGTGCGTTAATTTCGACGGGTGGGCAGGTGGACGCCGCCGTTGAAATTCTTGTCAGTCAGTAGTTACGTGCATTGCTATGAAAAAATGGTGCTTTTTTCCTTCCAGGGGGGTGGTGGGCAATGGGAGAGTAAAATCAGTTGCCCCGGTCATTGTGCGCGTATTGGGGTTTATGCGTTCACTACCAAGCACCTAAGGAGTGGGGCTTGTAGGCTGCGTTGTGTGTTACTTCTTCCACGTATTCCTTCCTTCCTTCTGCTTACATTTTTCGGCAACTTACACTGCTGCTAGCCTGTTTGCATCGGTGTGTATTCGAGTCTGTGTTTTGAATATCGCCTAAATTCTATCTTCGCTATCTACAAACCTCTCCTGCTTTTTTTTTTCTTTTGGCTTCTGGCTAGGGTGAAAGTGAGGGGGCTGCATTAGGCAATGCGAGAACTGCATGCGGTGGTGCGCCGGGTGCTTTCCTTTCACCCCCGCACCGTGACGAATTATGCTACTACATCTGAGAGTTCCACTGAAGCAGTCACCGGTATGATGGAGGCAGCAGAGAATCTTGTTGCCCATCTTGTTCGTGTTCTTTCCTGTGGACTGCACGAGGGGCTTGAGTTGTGGACCGTGTTGGAAACGTTGGAGCGCGTCCCGAAGAAGATTTCTATGGAGGATGAAAGTAGCCGAGCTAAACAGGCTTTGCATCGCCTAAAATTCTCTGGACAAATAGTGTATCTTATCAAATCTACCTTCATAAGGAGTACCGCTGCCTTACGCACTAGGTCATTGCTTCGTTTGGCGCTGAATCAAGGTGTTCTCCTTGCCTTACTGGAGCTAATTGCTCGGTGGAATTTGGCGGAGCTGAAGACATTTTATTCTGATTCATCTGTAAGTGTATTGTGCTCTGTGGATGAAGCGTTATGGGATGCGTTCCTCGTTGCTTGCGCACCTATTGGGGGTGTAACCCTTACGGATATTGAGGCAGGTGTGCCCAAGGGGATGTCTGTGGTGAAGTTCGACTTGAAGCTAGTCCTACCGGGTGTGGACATGGGTATGGAGGTGAGGGATGACAGTGTGAAAAATCATGGTGAGCCTGGACAGTGTAGCCCAAGTAGAAGCATTAACCATGAGGGTGAGGATGGGAGTGACTTCTCGAAACCAGGGGAGTGTTTGAGCACTGATGCAACAAGACCACCGGGGTTAGCAATACTAGAAGACCGCAGTAGCTCTGTTCATGTGCATGTGATGCCAGTCGGTGTCCGTCCGGTAAGGGGACAACGGGACGCTCGCAGGCGGAAGGCGAAGAAGAAGAGGGAGGCGGCAATGGAAACGGCAACGCGGACGATTGAAGCAGCTGAAGGGGTGAGTCGCGCAGAAGAGGAAGAAAGCGGTGGGGAAGTGGTCGGAGAGCTTGGGGCTCCTCCGCTCGGGGGCCACGGCCCCATGGAGGAAGGGGCTCCGAGCTCAGGTGGCCAAAACGATAGGGCATCAGGATGCATCCAAACGCTGGAACCACTCGATGTAGGGCGTCTACTTGACCAAGCCGAGGCAATTCTTTCTGCGCGCTGGAAGCGGCTCGCACTTGACATGGCGGCGCAAGAGGCGTTGCTGTTTGAGCAGTTAGATTCTGGTTGAATCGGAGAGAAAATGTTTCATCTTGACTTTTCTTGTTTTTGCTCTTTTTTGATTTTATTGTTGCTTCTACGCTCCTATCGCCCCCCTTGCGGCACTCTTTGTTTTTTTATAATACTTGCTCGATGTGTGGCTGGTGGGGATATATCGTTCCTATATAGCAATATGGCCTTTCTCGTGCGATTATTTTTTCTTCTTCTTATTTTTGGTTCTTTTTACAGGTGGGAAGGGGTAATCAGTGGCGTACATTACCTTCGCGTTATACACCCTTTCTACTGGTCGGCAATGAGCCACAGAGTGATGCAGGTTGTTGGGGGGATGTGGAGGGAGCGCTCTGTGGCTCTTATGACTGTCGTGGCGGCCGTTGGTGGCTACGCTCTATTTAGAAGTGCTACACTGCTGCTTTTTGTAGGCAAGCAGGTCAGTGCGCAGGCTAACCTTAAAAGACTAGAGAAGAACATGGTGCATCTGTTTGTTCATCATCGCTGGTCACACGGGCCAAACTTTTTTACCCATTGCTTGAAGGTGGAGACGTTCCTGCGTCTGGCCAAGATACCATACACAGTGCACTTCACCTCTGATGCCTCTACCTCGCCCACAGGACGGCTTCCGTTCATTGTTCTCAACAACACTGTTCTTGCTGAAAGTGAGTTCATCCTTCGATACCTGAAGGACACGTACAGGGTGACGTTGGATGACTGGCTGACGCCCGAAGAGCATGCACGCGGTCGTCTTGTGCAACGCATGTCGGAGACTACACTCAACTATGGCTTGCAGCGCACCATGCTGGTGGACCGGCCGGGGGTGATGCAAGACATGTTTGCAAAAGAGTATCATCTTGATCCTCATATGGCATATAAGCTGGTTCGGAAAATGCGAAGTACCCTCATTAACGTTCTCAATGCCGTAGGTTATGGTAACTTCCCCAATGAGCAGTACCCGGAATTATTCCTGCGCGAAGTGCAAAGTGTTGAGGTGCTGGTTGGAACGAAACCGTTTCTTCTTGGCGACAGCCCAACGAGTTACGATTGCTCTCTGTTTGGGTGTCTGCAGGTGGCAAGAGAGATGGGCCCCCATGGCCCGGCGTTATCACATATCCGAAACAGCCGAATCCTTTGCGACTACATTTCGCGTATGACAAATGTGGCGTTCCCTGACATTTTAGAACTCACCACATCGGATGATGCACTGAAGTTCATCCCACACGAGCAGGACCCAACACCGTGACGTGGCGAGGGGGAGCACATTTCACGGTACAAACCAGGTCCACTATGTTCACCAAATGGTGCAGCTGTAACGTCTCCTCCTTGTGGTGAAACGCATTGAGGCAGTGATTTCAAATGACGTAAGTAATGAGGATCGCCTTTTCTTTAAAGGGAAAAAAAAAGAATTTGTTGACATCTGAGACACGGTGTCGTTTTCCACGGCGCTGCGTACCCGCGTCTTGTAGACACTTCGCCCTGCGCTCCGTTTAAATCGCCGGTGGATAGTGATGGGGAGGGGGGCAACACAACTCGAGCAGGGCCGTGGAAGCAAGCAGCCTGCAACGTTTTAAAAAAAAATTTTTTTTTTAGCATATATGTATATATATGCTGGTAATGTTGAGAACTGTATCGGTAGCCGTTGGTGGGTTCGCCCATTCCTTCATCTCACTGCTTCATAGTGCTGTGCCATCAGGTTCCCCGCCTACGTTTTGAAAGACTGCCATTCTGATGACGATGACAACACTCATGATGTGGTGGAAGTGACGTGAGAGGCATCATCTAAACTCAATTATCCCCACTACAAGCGACGTCTACTTACTTGGGTATTGACTTTTATTGAGCCTTTTTTTTTCTTCACACACACACACACGCAAAGAAAAAAAAAGTGGAGGGTTTACGTTAGGGCTTACTCCACAGGGAGCACACTGTGCGGCGGCAGAGGAAGTGGGTGGGTAGGAGGAGAAGGATGTTTCCTCCCCAGAATACGGCAGCCACTGTTGCTGTTGCCGCCATTGGTGGTGTCGTCTCCTTCGTGGTGGCTTCAATGGCAATCAGGACAGCCGTAAGGAACCGCAAGCTGCAAGCGGACGTCGCAAGGATGGAGAAAACCGGTAGAAATGTGGTTCATCTCCTCTCGTTTCCACCTTGGGCACTTGCTCCGAGTGTGTCGGCCCCGTGCACGAAGGTTGAGGCTTTTCTTCGTCTTGCAAAGATACCGTACGAGTTTCATGGTATCTGGAACACGACTGTGTCTCCGACCGAATGCTTACCGTGTGTCGTGCACAATGGAAAGCGTGTTGCCGAGTCTACCGCCATCATTGAGTATCTCACCACCGAGTTTGATGTAAAGATGGATCGCATGCTCACAACCGAGCAGCGGGCTATCGGAGTTTGTATCGGAAGCTTGCTCGAGTACGACTTACGATTTGCATTTTATCGTACGATCACCGGAGAGGGGGCGCGCTACGTTATGCCATACGCTGCTCGCGTCATTGGACTTCCCTGGCTTATTGCCAAGCTATTCGTGCAGCGGCTGAAATCAAAGATCTCCCATGTATCACGACTCGCGGGGCTGAACCTGACGAAGGAACAGTATGATGAGGAGCACTTGCGAAACTTGGAAACTATTGAAAGCATCATTGGGTGCAAGGCGTTCCTATTCGGTGACCAGCCTTCATCACTAGACTGCGCAGTGTATGCGGCGCTCTTGCCGATTGTCATGCTGAAGGAGGCGGCGCAAGTGAGTGCGCCATTTGCGTTTGTGGTGCAGAGCGAGGTACTGGTAGGCTACGTGGACCGCATGACACGCGCCGTCTTTCCCGACTTTGAGGGGGTGCTTCGGCGTTAGCTGCATTGTGAATTGTGTGTATGTCTAGCCCGTGAGAGAGAATGTGAACGGGGGAGGGAAGTTGTGCTGGCGTCACTAGACCTTACTTGCCCTCCGCACACACGCTCAGAAAGAAGAGGTAAAACAAAACAAGAAAGGGGAATGGCTTCTACACCGCTGTATTGGGAAGTGGGGGAAGAAAACAGAGGGTAGGTGAAGGCGTCATTCTGTCCTTATGAGAGTTGGTTTTAAGTTCCTGGCAAGTTGTTGATCTCTGTGTATCTTTTTTTTTTTTTCGTCGCTTCTGGTGTGATGCCCTCTCTTCTCCGGTCCTGCCAGATTACGCACGTGCAGGCGGGTGTGAAGAAGCGGTACTCGCCGTCATCGCTCTCCCTCGGGATGTTGGAGATGATGTTCATGCAGAGCAAAAGGTCTCCTCTCTCTAAATATATATATATATATATATTGTGTGTGTGTGTGTGCGTGTGGATGCACGATGCGCCATGAGTGCGGCTCCCCTTTTCTGTTTACTTGGGGTAGAAAAATCGCTGAAGGGAATTAAACTCATCTTTCACTCATTTGCAGAAAAGAAAAAATAACAGAAGCACCAAGCGAAAAGGAACACAGAAGCGTGTAGAAAAAAAATATATATATATAAGGGTGCTTTCTCACGAGGATGTTTCGCCGCACAGTTTCCCGCTTTTTGTCTGGACTCAGCAAGGCATACCCTGTGATCGACCACACATTCGACTGTGTGGTGGTCGGTGCCGGTGGCTCTGGGCTTCGCGCGGCAATGGGGGTCGCTGCATCTGGTTTTGACGTGGCGTGCATCTCCAAGCTCTACCCCTCACGCTCGCACACAATTGCCGCGCAGGGTGGCATCAATGCGGCGCTCGCCAATTGTGAGGAGGATGATTGGCGTTGGCATGTGTACGACACTGTGAAGGGAAGTGACTGGCTGGGTGACCAAGATGCGATTCAGTACATGTGTCAAGAGGCCCCGTGTGTTGTGTCGGAATTGGAGAGCATGGGTCTCCCGTTCCTGCGCACAAAGGATGGGTTTATTTATCAGCGTGCGTTTGGTGGACAGTCTATTCATTACGGCGGAAAACAGGCTCGGCGGACATGTGCCGCTTCGGATCGTACTGGACATGCGATGCTCCACACACTTTATGGGCAGTCCTTTCAATACGGTGTGAACTTCTTTAATGAGTACTACTGTCTGGACCTGATGGTGGAAGACGGATGTTGCCGTGGGGTGATAACGATGAGCATCGATGACGGCACTATTCACCGGTTCCGCTCAAAGTACACTATCCTCGCCACAGGTGGATACGGACGCTGCTGGTTTACGACGACCAGTGCCAAGTCTTGCACCGGAGATGGAACGGCAATGGTTGCGCGCGCAGGTCTTCCATCGGAGGACATGGAGTTTGTGCAGTTTCACCCGACAGGTATCTACGGTCCTGGTGTTCTGATCACCGAAGGTGCGCGTGGCGAAGGGGGGTATCTTGTTAACAGTGAGGGTGAGCGCTTCATGGAACGCTACGCTCCAAAAGCGAAGGATTTGGCTTCCCGTGATGTTGTTTCACGTGCCATGACGTTGGAGATTCTCGCGGGGCGTGGGTGCGGTGCCAAAAAGGACCACGTGCTGCTGCAGCTCCACCATCTCCCTCCTGAGCAACTGCAGGAGAAGCTCCCCGGTATCTCCGAGAGCGCCCACATATTTGCCGGTGTGGATGTGACGAAGGAATCTATCCCCGTTGTGCCGACAGTGCACTACTCAATGGGCGGTGTACCGACACTCTGGACTGGTGAGGTCGTCAACCCCAGAAATGGAGATGATGACGCCATCGTCCCGGGGCTCCTTGCTGCCGGTGAGTGCGCTTGCGCGAGTGTGCATGGCGCAAATCGGCTTGGTGCGAACTCTCTTCTGGATATTGTCGTATTTGGTAAGTCATGCGCCAACACTGTCATCTTCAACTTGACTAAAGAAGGAAGAAAGCAGCCGGAGCTGTCGCCAGTGGCTGGAGAGAGCTCCCTGGCCGATCTTGATCGTATTCTGCATAACAAAGGTGATATCCCCGTTGCACGTATTCGCGAGCGCATGAAGGAAACAATGGCGCTCTACGCTGCCGTCTTCCGCACCGAAGAGAATATGTTGAAGGGACAAGCTATCATCGAGGAGTGCTACCGCGACTTCTCCCACGTGCTTGTCCACGACAAGTCTCCGGTATGGAACAGCAATCTCATCGAGGCACTCGAGCTGCGAAATCTTCTCTCGAACGCGTTGATGACCATCACCGGTGCTGCCGTGCGGCGGGAGTCTCGCGGTGCACATGCACGTGACGACTACCAAGACCGTGATGACCACAACTGGATGAAGCATACCCTTGCATATCTCGACGACAAGAGAGGAAAGGTGCGTCTGGGTTACCGCCGTGTGCACAATGAGATGCTTACAAATGAACTGGAGAGCATTCCTCCCGCGAAACGTGTTTACTAGTGGAATTGCAGACAAGAGAAGATGGGAGTGAATAAGTATTCGGTCTAGCGGATCATAAGAGTTGGGGGGGTATATGTCTCCCTCTCTCTCTTATGGTGGATGTGTGGCGTAGGGGCGGGAGAGAGAGAAAAAAAAAGGATCGGACAGCGAAGGGAGTGGGGTGGGTATGAGGGATGACTACCTACCAAAAAAAAAAAAACGCATATGTTCGTATCTATTTCTGCATGATGGGGTTTCTCTTGCAGTATATGCTTTTTTTTTTCGCTCTCATTTCTGAAAGAAAAATTGTAGTCCATGTTGTTGTCTTTGCTATTGTTGTCTTATGCTTTTACACACACACACACACAAACATGTGTATATGTGCTGCAGTGCGTAGATGTTTTGCGAAGCGTGTGCGATAGTCTCCTCACAGGTCCTTTGACTCCCATCATCACTTCTTTTCTTATACTGCCGCTTGTGCAGCCAGAAGGATACAAGAAGACCACAGGCAGGGAAGCGCAGGGGTGCCGGAAGGAGCGTGTAAAGGGAGCCTGGGGGAGGGGAATAAATGTCGTTCCTGTTTCTATTGCTGCTGCTGCTCTTTGCCCTATCTTCACTCGTATTGACTCTGGTGACGTGTTTTGTTCCGATATTCATATCTGATGGAAATACGTTCACGGACGAGGCGGGCAATGACGCAAACATTACGAGGGGAGAGATCACACTATGGGAAATGCTCCTCTGGGTGCAAGGACCGAGCGGTGATATGGTGAAGAAGAGAATTATACTGCGCCGGAGCTACTTCACGTGCAACAATGGGAAGGTACGCATCCAGGTGGTGGAGGGAATTTCGTTACTGGCGTGCGTGCTGGCTTCTACTACTGTAATATTGAGTGCATTCCGCTTCTACGCCAACCCCGTTTTGCGTGTCCCTGTTGCGTTGTACTTTCTTCTTTCTTTTTGTGCCTGCTTGAGCGTCCTCCTTATGGAAAATGACTGGTACAAAAACTCTTGGTGCGAGTCCGAGACGGCTCTCCAGTCTGACAACGGCATGGACTGGGCGTTTGGGCCTGGGTGGAGGTGCATGGTTTCCTCCTGCGTTACATCTTCTGTCGGGTTCTTTTTAGCCATTCTTGCTTTCCGTTGACACAAGGAAAAATAGTACAATATTGTATTACACTAGAGATGGAGGGGCTTGAATGGGGTATGGGTATGAAATGCGTACCGTTGGTGATGGAAGAAGCGGCAGGAATCGATTATTTACTCGCCACGCTCTCTATTATTATTTTTCTTTCATTCTTCTTCCTATTATTTTTGTGGCTTCTGTCTTGGTGTGTTTTGTGTCTGGAAAAGGGGTTTCCCACGACTCCCCTCTCCCAGACCTTTTTTTTTTTTCTTCCCTTGTGTTTGTTGCTGCTGTCACTTGCGCTTCGCTTCCCCTCTTTCGCTTCTGTTTTCTTTGACTCTTTCATGACCCGGGCATCTTCTCCCACCACTCCCCACCTTTTCATTTGTTCATTTATATTGATCTCGACACCTCCACGCTCCAGACTTCTCCCTCATTGTGTGCTTGCGTCCCAGACGTCAGGAAGTGTGTGTGCGCAATAATCATTGTGGCGTTAAACGTATGGATATATACATCTGCGTATGTATGCTCTCATGTCTTTGGATTGAGGGATGCTGCTGCTGTTGCTCTTGTTCTTATTCTTTTGTCTGCATGTGTGGTGGAAGTGTTGCTCTCTGCTCGGCTGTGTCAAGCTGCAGCAGTGAAGAGCCGTTTGAGGGAGGGGGGGGGAGGGGGGGGGCAACGAGTTTCCCTTCCTTTCCTCACCACCAGCAAAAAAAAAAAAAAAAGAAAAAAAAATCAAATGATATGTATGCAAGCGTCAGAATGGATGACAGGCAGACATGCGTACGCAAAAAAAAAAAAAGGTGTGATTTTTTTTTTTCCACTTCTTTTGGAGACTCGGGTGCTGTGGGATGAGGAGTAGACCGCAATTAAATATGCTGTTTGAAAGCAAATGTGAGAGGCTGTGAAAGGACGAGACGTGACATATACCCCACAGGTGCAGTCTAAACTATATATCCCATCATATGGCTGGTGTACTTCATCTTTTTGTGGAAAAGTGTAGCTGTGAGGTGTGATGCGTCTTTTTCTCTTTATTTTTTTTCTTCCCCTCTCCTCTATATTTATTTGTTTTGTCGCTCCTTCTGGTGGCAGCGGGGAAATGTTTCATTCAGCCCTTTTCTCTCTACGTGTGTATTTCATGGTGTTGCTATTCGTGGTGACGCTTTGTACCTCACAGCGGCTGTAGTGTGATGGACGGCTTGCTTTTGGTATTGATTTCCCTCTCTTTTCATCTTTATTCTGTTTTTGGATTTTGTTTTTTTTTTTCTTCTCGCTGATTGTTTTGCCTTCGATGCAGCGCGCCGTTGTGGAGGAGTCTTCCCGAAGAAGAGGGAATGTCTTTCTGTTGCACACCCATCGATTCCCTCTTCTTCGGGGAGGGGCGGGGAGTCTTTGCGGTGGGAAGAGACCCCTGAGGGTGTTACCGCTTTTTTATTTGTTGAGTGATGCCGTTCTCGTAATGTTGGCGGGGGAAAATAACAGGGGGCATTGGCAGTCAAGGTTTGATACAACATTGCGTATGGTGGGGATTCTTTCGTTTCTCTCTTCTTCCCCCTTTTTTTTTTAAAAAAAAAAGTCCAGTGTGAGTGGATGGCCGATATTCTACATATAAATATAATTTAATGATATATATATATATATATATATATATATATATCTGTGTGTGTGTGTGTTGATCCACTTCTCTTTTGTTTTCTTTTTGGTGGTGGGGAGGAGGGGTGCCGAAGGAGCTTTTCCATGGGCAAATTAGATGTGTAAGTGCGTGGAGGAGGAGGACGGCGGAGAAGTGCAACAACTCCTACTCGATGCCCTCCGTGCTTCCACCACTTCCCTTTGTTTGCCCTTTTTCTTTTTTTCTTTCAGGTGTCTGCATATCAGGAACTAAAAGGGAAAAAAGAGGGGGGATATGAAGGCTCTCGGGACCGTGGTGCTGCTCCAGAAACAAAAAAAAAGTTGAATGTATTTTCATGAGGCATCACGTGTTGCTGTTATTTTATGTTGCAAAAAATGACCATAGGGTTTTGTAGGGAAAAGGGGTCCGTGTGTCGTGCAGCTTTTCTGCGTAATGAATGATGACGCTGGGGTGCAAACATGTTTCTTTTCCTCTCCTCGTTTCTTGTTCCCGTCATAGTGGTAGACAACGAAAATGAAATTCGTAAAAAAAATATTTTTTTTTACGCTGTTTTTCCTCCTTCCATTAGTGTGGTCTTCTTACGTTCTGTTGGAGTTTGAGGGGGGAGAGAGGGTGCGGTCTCAGAGTGAGTTGCCGCACTCGCCGTCCTCCGTGCCGGCCGTCAGGTTTGTTGTGGCGCAGACAGGGACATGTCGGGGTTGGTGCCGCATGCTGGCGAGCGCCATTTTGTCGAATGTGTCGGTGACGACAGTGGGGTATGGGAGGAGGTACACCCACGTAAAGCGCGTGAAGTGGGTGATGAACTTCATCAAGGAGGAAGGGCTGCAGGACAATGACATTGTTGTCTCCTTTGATGGCGCAGACACGCTCCTCACCGGCGCACTCCCGGTGCAGCAGGCCCTGGAGAGGTTCATTGCAACAACAGCGCCATCTGTGAGTGCATTTAACGTCACGGCTGTGCAGCACGGCGACGCAACATCTCCATTGCTGTTCGCAGCAGAGCGCGAATGCTATCACCCGCAGCTGAAATTCATGCTTAATGTGCCAAAGTTTTTTCAATTATGGCGATGTGAAAGGGCATATCGTCGAGCACTGGAAAGTCTGGGTGGCAATTTCTCTAATAACTCCTTTTTCTCTGGTTCATCCGAATTCCGCTATCTCAATGCTGGGGGCTACATTGGCCGTGTGTGGGCACTGAAACACGCCATCGCAGCATTCCATGATTTGGTGGGCCGCAAGTCTTGGAAATGCGACCAGAGTGCGTGGGGCCTGTTGTACCTGTCGAGTATCACGCGGAAACCACTTCCACACAGCAGTTCGGTCATCCCGCTTGGGATGATAAACTTGGACTTTCACCAAAGTTACTTTTTCTCATTGCACGGCGCGGTGTGGGGGCGGGACTTCCAGATGTGGAACTCCACTGCAATCAATAGGGTGTTAATGAGTGGCCGGCCGCCGTTTCCCTTATTCGTTACCATCCCCACCAGCCCTCAATATTCCCCCGCTGTCATGCATTTCAATGGGGGTGCATGGGCGAACCAGAAAACTGCGTGGATTCTGAGGAACCACACCGCGTGGTTTGTGGAAACCAAGCGCTCCTCTGAAGCACTTGAGCGTGCCAAGGCGTGGCTGCGTAGTGGTGCCTTCGTGAAGCTGCATAACCCTCATGGAATGGCAGCAACTTTGCGTTATAACTCGGTGTGCCGTGCACATTCGTTGTGGTCCATGTGATCTAACTTGCTTGCCATGAAATTATTGCGTTTTAAACTTTATGAGAGCTTTATGTTGCGTATTATGGTTTCATCTCCTTTAATAATTTGCTTTATCTTCTATTACTAGCTTTGCTTAGCTACGCTTTTTCGCGCTTTACGTGTTTTATTATTATTATTATTATTATTATTTTGGATGCCTGTACTCAGCTGGACTGAAAGTGGTGAAAAAAAATAGTGTAGATCCCTCTATTTTTTTTATGGGGCGTAAGGCACGTCAGTATATCATACTCTTGATTGCTACCGTATCCCTATGCTGTTGTTTTCTTCTGTTGGAGTTTGAGGGGGGAGAGAGGGTGTGGTCTCAGAGTGAGTTGCCGCACTCGCCGTCCTCCGTGCCGGCCGTCAGGTTTGTTGTGGCGCAGACAGGGACATGTCGGGGTTGGTGCCGCATGCTGGCGAGCGCCATTTTGTCGAATGTGTCGGTGACGACAGTGGGGTATGGGAGGAGGTACACCCACGTAAAGCGCGTGAAGTGGGTGATGAACTTCATCAAGGAGGAAGGGCTGCAGGACAATGACATTGTTGTCTCCTTTGATGGCGCAGACACGCTCCTCACCGGCGCACTCCCGGTGCAGCAGGCCCTGGAGAGGTTCATTGCAACAACAGCGCCATCTGTGAGTGCATTTAACGTCACGGCTGTGCAGCACGGCGACGCAACATCTCCATTGCTGTTCGCAGCAGAGCGCGAATGCTATCACCCGCAGCTGAAATTCATGCTTAATGTGCCAAAGTTTTTTCAATTATGGCGATGTGAAAGGGCATATCGTCGAGCACTGGAAAGTCTGGGTGGCAATTTCTCTAATAACTCCTTTTTCTCTGGTTCATCCGAATTCCGCTATCTCAATGCTGGGGGCTACATTGGCCGTGTGTGGGCACTGAAACACGCCATCGCAGCATTCCATGATTTGGTGGGCCGCAAGTCTTGGAAATGCGACCAGAGTGCGTGGGGCCTGTTGTACCTGTCGAGTATCACGCGGAAACCACTTCCACACAGCAGTTCGGTCATCCCGCTTGGGATGATAAACTTGGACTTTCACCAAAGTTACTTTTTCTCATTGCACGGCGCGGTGTGGGGGCGGGACTTCCAGATGTGGAACTCCACTGCAATCAATAGGGTGTTAATGAGTGGCCGGCCGCCGTTTCCCTTATTCGTTACCATCCCCACCAGCCCTCAATATTCCCCCGCTGTCATGCATTTCAATGGGGGTGCATGGGCGAACCAGAAAACTGCGTGGATTCTGAGGAACCACACCGCGTGGTTTGTGGAAACCAAGCGCTCCTCTGAAGCACTTGAGCGTGCCAAGGCGTGGCTGCGTAGTGGTGCCTTCGTGAAGCTGCATAACCCTCATGGAATGGCAGCAACTTTGCGTTATAACTCGGTGTGCCGTGCACATTCGTTGTGGTCCATGTGATCTAACTTGCTTGCCATGAAATTATTGCGTTTTAAACTTTATGAGAGCTTTTTTTTTCTTTTTTATTTTTCTGTTGTTGTTGCCTGTGATGTGATTATATGTATGTATGGCTGAATTTTTGTTTGTATGTGATGTACCCTCTTCTTGCGGTGGCACGGTGTGTGAATTGGACTTTTTTTTTTTCTTTTGGGGATGCAAAGAAGTAAAAGAAAGCATGTCTCTTGATGTCCAACAAGCGTTCGTTCGCAAGTCGTTCTTCATAACTGGGGGTAGCGGCTTCATGGGGAAGGTACTACTTTTCAAGGTTCTGAAGGAGATTCCTGATTTTGGGAACATTTATCTTCTTCTTCGTGGGAAGAACTCGCGGAAGCTGAAGCGGCACCTGAGCTGCCAAGAGCGCCTCGAGGTGGAAGTGTTGGGTTCGCCCTGTTTTGATCCTCTTCGTGCGGTTATGGGTGAGGAGAAATTTAAGTCCCTCTGTTCGCGGGTGGTGGCTGTGGAGGGAAATATAACCGCTGATCGTCTCGGTTTGAGCGACCGGAACCGTCAAGTAATTACACAATCGGTAAATTTTATCGTACACATGGCGGCGACGGTCAACTTTGACGAACCACTAAATGTTGCTGTAGAAACTAATACGTTGGGTGCTATGCGCGTCCTTGCGCTAGGGCGTGAGTGTAAAAAACTGGAAGCCATGGTTCATGTTTCCACATGCTATGTCAACTACAATCAACTGGGCACTGTGGAGGAATGTCTGTACCCTCTTCCCTTTGATCCTGAGGCTATGTGTAAGCATATTCTCGCGCTTCATGGAGACGAGCTTGAGACAGTTGGTCAAAAATTGCTCAAAAAGTATGGATTCCCAAATACATATACTTTTACAAAGTCAATGGGAGAGCAATTGCTTACTGCATGTAAGGGCAACTGTCCCTTGGTCATTGTTCGGCCTTCCATTGTCGGGTGCAGCTACAAGGAACCGTTTCCTGGATGGGTGGACGCACTTACAGCTGCTGGGGGCCTGTTGCTGACGGGTGGACTTGGTCTGGTTAAGGAGTTTCCAGGTCGTCCCGATGCGATTGCCGACATTGTTCCTGTTGATTTTGTTGTTAATACCATCATGAAGGCACTCTTCAAGGCGCAACACTGGATGAAGAGTCAGCGATCCGACGCTGGTGTGACCACACAGCAACAGCAGCAGCAGCAGCAGCTTGCAGGACGAAGTCTCCTTAACGTGCTGGGGGCGCCGGGATCACTGAAAAAGAATGGAGCCAGTGGAGTAGACGATGTATCTTCCTTAACCACTGTTGCTGTTGCACAGCAACAACAACTACAATATTCGACTGGCGTCCCTACGGCCAACTTTGCCCGCACTGAGCCTTCAGAGATTGGTCTTCCGTTCATATATCATTCAGCGACATCCTCCTCAGTGAATAATCTCACCTGGGAGCGCCTCCGTGACGCCTGCAAGGTGTACTGGGATTGGAAGAAACGGCACCCTAAAGCCTATGGACCCATGGGTGTCGACATAATTGAATCCAACATTCACTACGTGACGCGGTTCTTTCTTTACCGTGAGCTTCCCTATCATGTGCTTCGCCTTGTAGCAAACTTACCGCCACCCTTTGGCTCCAAGGAGAGACAGCAACTCGTTGCGAAGCTCGGGAAGGCTGTGTTTCGAGCAAAAGATTTTAACAGGCAGTTTAGAGCCTTTACATTGCGTGAATGGATCTTTTCCACAACGAACACCAAGTCTCTGGATGACGACCTCAACGAGCAATCTCGCTCAGCATTCTACTTTGACGCTTACATGATCAACTGGTGGTTTTACTCCCACGCATATTCCCATGGGTTGCTCAAGTATGTTGTGAAGGACACCGGAAACTATGAAACTCCAGAACAACCGGAAACACCAACCGACATCTTCAAGAGAGCCTCTTCACTCTGATGTCCGACTTTGGATATTCATTCGACAGTGTTTGCCCCCTTCTAGCTGTATTTCACACTCTGTTCCACCCCCCTTAAAAAAAAAACAAAAGGAATATATATATATAATATATATATATATATATATATATATATATAAGAGGTATGCGCAAAGCATTTATATATATATCATCTACATTTATTTTTAATAGGTTGTTTAGCTCTCTTCCCTTGCTTTCACGTGCGGCCCTCAGCTTCGCCAGAAAGAAGAAAAAAAAAAAAAATGGCTTTATGAAACCAATGGGCAGTAGCTTTATGAATTTCCCCCTTATTCCAATATCCCTGATATTGCTCTCTCCGTTTGTCTCTGTGAGCTTCTGCTTTGCGGTTTCCCCGCCCTTCTCGGTTGGCCACTAAAATCTCCCGAGGCGCCTCTTTCCTCTTTTTTTTTTTCTTCCCCATGCAGGTTTTCTTTTTTGAATAGTATCTTGCCTTCCCACCATCGTGGAATGAGAGCAAAAGGTTTTCTTCTGAAACTCCCAAGAAAATTTAATTCATAATAGTCTGGTTTTGGGCATGGTGAGTCCTTCGGGCGAAAAGGAAGGGCTTAGGGCGCCTTTAGGCCGTCTCGCGCGGGAGGCGGTGGAGGGTTGGGGAGGGCGGATTTTCAGAAAACGTACGTTTTGAGAAAAACTTTATTGTTGAAAAGGGAAAAGAGGTAAGTGTAATAATGGCGAAGGCCAGGGGTGGCAGCATTCCTTTCGCAAGCTCTCATTTTTCTTTACCATGGTTCCGCTGTCAAGAAAAAAACGTCGGCGAGAGAGCCCCTTCCCCATAGGGAGGAGGGGGTGGCGCGTTTCGCTTAGGCTTGCGGAGGGCTATCTCGTGTGCCGCGCCTCCTTGGGGATGGTTTTTGGGCGCTGGAGGGAAACGCGGCGCTTTGTATTACGTTCGAGGTTTCGGATGGCTTTCGCGCCAAAAAAAAAAACCAAACCACACGCGGCAGCCAAAACAGGATTAGCCAAGCCTTTTTCTTTACAGCTGTGAACGGCCGGTTTCCCGTTGCTCCCATAGTGTAGCGGTTATCACCTCGGACTCTGAATCCGATAACCCTGGTTCGAGTCCAGGTGGGAGCACGTTTTTTCATTAGAGAAACGAGACACACCGAAGGAAAAGATTGGTTCCCGTGTTATATGTATTTCTCTCCTCATTCCCTCACCTTCCACACCATGGAGACCCCCGGATAGCTCCTATAGCTCAGTCGGTTAGAGCGTGGGTCTAATAAGCCCAAGGTCACAGGTTCGACCCCTGTTGGGAGCATTTTCCACGTGCAACAAAAGAGAAGAACGATGTGTTTTTTTTTGCTTTTGAAGCATGTAGAGGACAAGGGGTATCTTTTTAAAAAAAGATCTTTCATCCTGATATTACGTGCGGTTTCCCGTTGCTCCCATAGTGTAGCGGTTATCACCTCGGACTCTGAATCCGATAACCCTGGTTCGAGTCCAGGTGGGAGCACTCTTTTCTTTGGAGAAACGAGACACACCGAAGGAAAAGATTCGCTCTTGTTTTTTTCTCTTCGAAGCCGCGTCGCTGGGGTTCCCGAGTTGGTCAAAGGGGTGAGACTTAAGTTCTCATGCGTGAGCTTCGTGGGTTCGAACCCCACCCCCAGCAGTTTTTTACCACTTTCCCTTTTTAGGGAAGGGTTTTGGCCGCGCGGGCGCCTTACCTTTTTTTTTCTCTGCTCCTTTTCGTTCTTCCTTTTGCCCGGCCAAGCAGATGGGGGGAAAACGCGGGAAGAAGTGAAAAAAAAAAGGGGCGGAGCAGGGGATTTCTTCTTTCTTTCCCTTGCCCTCTCGTCTTGGTTTTTTTTTTGTGTTTGCCTGGGAATGGGGGCAGTGTAAGAACGAGGTGCTTCACAACCGCCTCCCCTGTAAGCCAACAAGGTGCGGGATATTTTTTTTCCCTTCCACAACAACAACGGCCGAAAAAAACACAATCGCACTTTGAAAAACCACTTCCCGTTCCTCTCTTTCCTTTTCCCCCCCATTTCCATCTCAAACTACCTTTTTTTTGTTTGTTTGCTTTTTCCTCTTTAGCGCTTCTCAAAAAAACTCGCCTTTGGCGAAGCGATTTGTAATCCTTCACTTGCTCTGGCAGAAGGCCCGTTGAGCTGCGAAAAGTGTTTTGCCGCCGCCGGGCGGAAGGCATGGAGCAGAACCGACCCCGCCACAGCCACATTGATAGAGTTGACCGCCGGGTTCGCTAAAGGAATGGAGACGAACTGGCGCGACAGGGGCCATTCCTCTTCCTCACGGAAGAGGGGTGTGTTGTCAAGACCTTTCGACTCCGACCCGAGAACCAACAACGGCCCCCAATCATTTCCCCCTTGGTTCGAATTTGCTTCATGCAGGCGCTTGGCCACCACAAACGCCGATTCCGCCTTCTGCGATGGAACGGCTAGCAGTGGCAAAAGCCGGTGCTCAAGCGCTATGGCGCTAAAGAGTGACGCTGGTGCGCCGTTCGTCTCGAAAAGCTTGATGCTTGGTGAGAATACCGCACCCCCACTTGCACGCAACACTTTTTCGTTGAAGATATCGACGCAGTCATCAAGAAGAACACTCTCAAAACCCATGTCAACCGCCGCTCGAATGAGGAGTCCGACGTTGCTCGGAATTCGAAGACCCATCAGGGAAAGCATGGAGGCAAAACGTGTGGATTTTTCACCACCAAGGAACGCATCGATCTTCGGTGAGATTGGTACAGGAAACTCTGCCGCATAGCCATCCCCGCGATCTGCACTGAGTAACTGTTTGTTGATATCCACAGGGGGGCAGCGAACAACACAGGTCGGAAGCTCTTCCCCAAGACACCACGCTGCAACCTCTGGCTCCGTGTCGGGAACGTATACAACATTCGGCCTAATCTTATAGTCGCGCCAGATGCGCTGAATAGCGTCGGCACCACCTACCACACAGGCGCCATTAGACTCGCGAACGTGTCTGCTCTCACGTATCACCCGCGATGAATTCCAGAGCTGTCGAGCACTAAGGGTTTGATTAGACGCTACACGCGCCACCTCATCCAGACTCTGGAACACAATGGGACCCTCCTCCCCACCTCCACGATTCGCTACCTCTGTGAGTGGTAAGGGGGCTGTCCGAAGTGCCCTTGGATGAACTCTGCGATACCGCTGCAACACCCTCGCAGTGTACATTTCTTTTTTAGCCCCCTTCCCTCCAGAAAATCAAGGGACTGAGAGAAAATAAAAATACACACACACACACACAGAGAGAGAGAAAGAGAAAAAAAAAAGCGTACCCCACAATCTTTTCAGCAAATACCTTTCCCCACAACATGTAGGCACACAAACGAAGAGAGAAACCCTCAGAAGGACGAGTACACACACACACGCACACACAGACAGAGAGAGAGAGAAAAGAGACATATGTATAGAGAGAATGGGATGGAGAGGATGCTCCTCTATCGGAAGTTTGGATGGGTACGGTGACCACGGTTCCACCCACCGGTTGCTGTCCCAGCGCGAGCGACACGTACATCCTCCATGCCATCGCTTTCTCGATCCAGCGCTTCACGCAGATCCCTCGGTAGCACGTCATGTGTGAAGTTATCCCATTCGCTTTCCTTTCCTAAACGGATCTGCTCTTCCCGAGTTTCCTCTCGCGATCGTCTACGTTGCATTCGCCTCTTTCGCTCATGACCTTCCTGAATGACTTGCTGCAGCGTCAAATCCTGGCGAAACTCCTTCTTTTCGCGACTCTTCCGTGCCACAAGGTAATCCGCTCGGTGATGCCACTGAACATAGGTCTCTTGCAGAAATTTTTCCGTTTTCCTCTGGTCCTTAGTAAGGAGCCAGCAAAAGTCTTCAGAGGAGCGTGCCTCCACGCGTCGATGCAGCTCCTCACTCCAAAAAATACCAGACGCACTTGTACCAGATGACTGATTTCGCAAGCCACAGCGAAGACGCTCCTGGTCGTTCATATAACACGCCAGAAGCTCCGCGGTGGGAGTTGGCGGGAGCATAAAATACAGGTCCGTGTAAAACCACTCGAGACGCGGAATGCAGTTCATCTCCTCTGCCAGTGCCATGACCTGTCCAAGGAAGGCGTACTGTGCCCCGTGATTCAAAAAGGAGAATAACTTGGCTACACGCAATTCCTCATGCTCGTCAACCGTAGAGTGGGGAACAAGATACCACCCCGAAGGAGCAATTTTCCACATAGAGGGCACCAGCGCAGCGGCTGTCGTACTTGAAACCAGCGACGATGACGACAGTGACACCCCAGAGAAGGCCAATGTTCGCTGAAGCATCCCTCCTCCTCCTCCCCCCGCCCCCCACACACACAAAAAAAAAATCAAGAGTTCAAATGCAATCAAGCGCAAAAGACTAAATGCACACGCATACGCAAAGTGAGATGTGTATGGGCGTGTGGGTGAAAGAATGGTGTATGAATACGTAGAGGTCCTAGCACGCCAAGTTTCAGAGAGCTCCTTGCCTGTATGTAGTGAAAGGGGCATCAGATACATAACAACAAGAAGGTGGGGATTTAGAGAGAGAAAGAGGGAGTGAGTGTGTGTATGTGTGCATTTGTGAAGGAAGAGAAAAAATGCGAAAAAGAGCAAGCCCACGCACATAGTTGGTTGATCAAATGAGTGAGAGAATAGGCCCTGCCCACGGTGACGGTGTCAAGGAGCAGAGGAAACACAAGTCGGGCAGAGGCCCATACCTTCTCGGATGTACCGTTCGCAGACGTTGCAACGGACGTGGCGGCACTTGCTGCAGCGCCAAAAGAGATCTGAATCTTTCTTCCGCATTTTATCTTGACACAAGGAGCAGCGATTGTCACACGAGTGACTCCTATTGTCCCCTTCAGAACCTTCACACCGCTCAGATGGGGGGCAGAGCTCATTGTGTGCGATGAATGTCGTATGTACCAGTGGCAAGCTGCAAAGCTGCAGCTTGCAGAGGGGACACGTAGAAGGGATAGATGTTTGGATTAATGCGCACTGCGGGCAAGCCAGATAGCGCCGCCCCTTACTCTCATCCTCACCTTCTGTCTCAATGTAAACAGGAAAGCCGACTCGGATCATCGATTGCTTTTCATCACGGTAACCATGACCCTTTTCAGGAGTGCTAAGGGCTCGCAGGATGTCCGTCAAATGATCATAATTCATAGGCGTGTGCAGTAGCCCGCTACTGCGCACCGCCACTTCATCCAGTACATGTACAGCCCCACAGAAGGAGATGACATCCACACGCACACGGAGCCGCGTCACCACTTTGAGCACAACGAACACATCATGTGGATCAATCAGTGTCACAGATGATGAAACGAGAATGATGCGGAGCCTTGCTGTGGATTCCTCCCGGGCTTCTATACAACCGCTACTGTCACCTTCACGCACCTGCTTCGCTCGCTTCGCGATGCGCTTCAGATCAACGAGCTCTGATAGTGAGAGACGCAGACCGTTTTCTAGTGACATCGCTCCAGACCCACCAAAGAGAAAATACTTGACTTCCAGACTCTGAATAATCTCGGAAGCGTTCGTGGTACACGCACTGAGGCGGTGTGCCACACCGTCCCGCATCACCACAACACCAAGAGAGGCCAGAGGATTTCCGTCCAGATATGCATGAACAAACCTGTTGAGCTGGGGGCGCAGTGCAAGAAGTCGTGTGGGGAGATAGTCAGCAGAGCAGTTTACTGCCTCACTACCGTCGAGGAGGAGGATGGTCTTTAGCATCGAAACAGAACTCTGTTTGCGCGTCCAAGTGTATCGCCTTCAACACAAGTGGTTCAACGTAAAGAAAAAAAAAATAAAGAAGAAGAGGACGAACAAACCAACCAATGGAAACACAGCAAGCAAGCGCAGCAGAAATGCAGCAGCAGCCACACACAAACAGAAAAAGAAAAAAAAAAAATAATCAGAAGCTCTCAAGGTGTGGAATGGGGCACAAAAAATAATTTCCCCTAGGCTTACGTGTTGAGCATCCTCATTTTTTCTTTTGGCACTGGTGGCAGCGGCATGTGAAACCACGCCGCTCAAGCTCCCTAGACCGCTCCTCGTACGACAAATGTTTCAGTTGTGGGTAATAGTTCATGGTGAGCTCCTCACCTCGCAAAACGTCACGCGTCGTCCTCATCGCCCCAGAGGTGGGATCCTCTGCGATATTTGCGTCACACGCGTGATTCAGCATGGATCGTGGAAGGTGGAGTTCCACACAGTTATCACGATGAAAGCAGTTTGCCGTCACACGCGCCAGCACACCAATCATTTCTTCATATGATATGGATGTGGTGGTATGGCTCGCTCGAGTGAACCGTGTGTAAACATCCAATAAAGACTCAGAGAGCACCTTGGGGCTAAATAGAAGGCGACCAGAAAGAATTCGCACCTCACTCAATGCTGATGGAATGATTTGCTGCTGCAACGACACACCAAGGACACGCAACATCAACAACTGCGCAGCTGCGGCATTCCTCTCAGTGCTGGACACACAGGATTTCATCTGTGTGTACATATCCAATTCAATAGCCTGAAAGCCCTCCAAAGAGCAGGTGCGGGCGTGGTAAAGAGAAAGGGCCATTGTCCTGCAGTCGCGACTGCAGTACTCTTCGTGACACTTTGGGTTTACACACGTAAAAAAGCGCTCTGGCAAGGGGGAGGCACAGAGTGCACATAGACCGTCTTCCGTCGGGTATCGCACCCATGGATTGGCAGCACGAACAACCACACTTCCTTGCATGAGGTTCTGCCTTGCAACGACCCCGCGGCCAACCACTTGATCAATCTGCTTTACCTCGCAATTCTCATTAAGGTACGGTTGCACGTAAATGTGCAGGTGTGAGTCATTTGCCGGGTACGTGCCCATTTGATACTCTGGAAAGTGGGCAAGAGCCTCATGGCATCGCCGCTGGTGCTGACCAGAAAGCTGCAGAACCTGTGCGGCGGTGTTGTAGTCCGCCAGGGCAAAGTATGGCTGTCCCAACGCAAAGTAAGCGTTTCCGCGGAAGAGAAATGCCTCCGGAGGACACCGTGCACCCAACGCGTCAATGACATTATGACACTTTCGCTTGAGGACAACAGCACTAGAGGACGCCCCCTTATTCATCCCCTCCTCTTTCTAAATTAAGGAGAACATAAACATGCAAGGCACATCACACTGGGTTGGAGACGCGATCCGATAACAGCAGCAGTAACAACGAAAAAACAAACAAACACCGTTCAGTCTTTTCACCTTTTTTCCTCCACCAGCATCACCAACAGCTGCACAACCTCCCCTGCACCACACTTCTTTAGCCTCCCTTTTTCCACCATCATTGATCTGTTCCTCCTTTCACCCAACTGCTTCTCTGCAACATCACCACCACACCCGTGCCTGACTCCTCTGCTTCTCGTGCTCCTCCGTCACCCACCTCCGCTGACGCTGCATCAGCGCCTCGTAACGACGTAACTCTCGATTTGTCGCTTCCAGACACGCGGTGTTAAGGGCTACCAAGCGACCAATGACACTTCCCACACAAAGTCCCAAGACACCTCCCACAAAGGCACCCGAAACACTGAGGCGAAGAGCAAAATTAACGTCGCTGAGGATCCACCACGGCAGGATACCCACTGTGGCTCCTGACATAGCGAGACCTAGAATGTAGTTTGACGTGCTGCGCTGCTGTGCATCATGGGGGGGAAGTACTCTGCGCTTGGCCAAAGCAGCTAACCGATCCCCCATGCAGAAGGCCGCAGAAAAAAGTGTGCAATTTCCACCCCATTTCACAACGTTAGCAAACACAGACATGTTCAGAATTGACAAAATGCCCACCCCAGAAGCCTTAAGGAACTGCACATCCATGTTCATTGCCTGAAGAGCCTTCGTCGCACCCTGTGCAATGCCGATAGCAATTCCGCATTTGGTGCTAAACCAAATGAGAGATACCGGCGAGTCTAAAAATGGATCCAGGCCGTAAAAATCCACCCGCTGCCGGTACTCGTTCGCCACCTTCGCAACAGGTTGCCCCGTTTCTAGAGACTCCATGAGCACCTTCCATGGGGTAACTAAACCTAATTTATGACCCACTTGAGGCCTCTCCACATCATCCCCCACGTCCCTGTTGCGCTCCATTTCCCGATAGCGAGCTTCCACTCGTTCGCGTGCCAACTGCTCGTCTAGTGGATCTGCCAATCCAAGCGCCCGACGCACCCACGCGATGGAACCGATAATATTATGTGTTGTCTCCATTCGCCTAATTCGCTTCACCTCTTGTATAGCCTCTCCGACATCAAGCTCTTTCTTGTACTTGGTCTGCCAGAAATTGGGCACACTTCGCTCTTCCTCAGTGAGGGGGGTACCGTCAATGGCAACATTTTTCTCTTCCATCCACTGCGGTGGACGGGAGCGAAGATCAGGACCGACCATTGACACGTCGGAGTGGTCTTTCCGAACACCCTCGTCACGTACATAACGCCATACAAGGCTCCAAATGTCTAGTGGGTTGAAGTACACCTCGCCACCACCAGCACTTGTGTACGGTGTGCCCGATGACTTGGGACGGTTGGATCCCACAAGCGCTGGAGCGAGCGACACTTCGGCGTTCAACATATTCTTTTTCGAGTCCATTTCTCCGCGACGGCGGTGTACACACACGGAGAGAGAGAGAGAGAGAGAAAAAAAAGAGAGATATAGAGAGGTACGAATATGCGCCTTCTTCAGCCTGCGTGTATATTTCCACCCCATGCGTATGCAGGCGGGCAAGCGAGAATGAGAAAAGAAGAGAAAAAAAAAAGAGGACGAAAATAAAGGAATAAGCAGAAAAACACACACACACACACACACACATGCACACGGAGATGTTTTGAAAGGGTAAAACAATAAAGGAAGAAAAGGGAAAAATCAGCATTTTTTATTTCTCCGACCTCTCTTCTGGGAAGCCAAAGCCACATCACTCACCCAGAGGCAGAAAAAAGAGGAAGTGCAAAACATAGATTCACGGAATTCGGGTAGGGAGGTAACACGCAAGGGAATCAGTTGAGATTCGGTTTGCAGGGCTTACATGGAGGGAAAGTCGTAAGCCACACATTTGAGCACGCGTAAGCTGCGAGAGTGGGGAGAGGGGTATGTGCATACCTGAAACGGACGAGCGTATATAACACACAGGAGATCCATTCATTCCACATACATTCCTCGCATCCATCGCCGAGCCTTCTCCCGAAAAGCTGCCGGATTATCTTTCATCATCTGTGCTGCCCGCTTAGAGGTCCCGTGTAAGGGGTCGTCAGGGTTGGGATCCTGAAACAAGAGTTCGATCATGATGATAATGTCTCGTAGACCAAATGTTGGCTTCCACTCTGTCTGAAAACTCAGACAGACACCCCACTCGGTTTTCATCACCTGATTTCCCGTCCCTTCATTCTCTGTGAATTGGTCCCCCTCAATGTTTGGATGCCAGATGCGGTTGGGACCCAAATAGCGTACTCTTGGTCCCTCGTACGGGTAATCGTCACGGAACTCTAGAACAAAGTTGAACACACCACCATGCCAGATCGACGGTTCAGGAGGCCTCACAGAAAGTTTTATCCGCAAAATATTCTGTGGATCGGGTATTTCAACCCGGCTCCGGATACCGTCCAAGTTGTCCAGGTCTTTCTTAAGGCGAATAATTGCAAGCGATTCACTGCTTGCAGCCGAGGGAACACCCCCTTCATTACCTTGACCACTGGCTACTTCACGCGCCTCCTCCCGTTGTTTCTTTATACGTGAGAGCATCGTTTCCCAACTTCCGTCAACACTCTGCCCTCTCGTACCTCTAGTAATAAAAAGTACAAATATATATATATATATATATATATGCGTGTGTGTGCTTTGTTCGTACTTTTCTGCGGACCTGTCAACACCCCTCCCTACCCCCACTTTCCGTAGGCTTACAGCTGCGGGAGCACAAGAAAGTGGAAAAACGACGACGAGAAACACCGAAAGAAAGGAGGGTAAAACAGCAACAACAACGGAAGAATAAAGAAGAGTGCACATGCGTGGCTCGGTTTCAAGCACCTCGCACACCATCATCACATGGTGTACACAGACATATGTACATGCGTATGCATACGCGTAAACATACGAAAGTATGTACACACACACACACACAGGGAAACATGCACAGTACTCCATTCGCACATACAATTATACACACATACACACATACACATACACACATATACATATACATATACATACACACACATATATACATATGCATATACGTATATATATATATATAATGACTAAAACGCACAAGGGGAGAGAAAGAGTGATATGAAGTATGAGCGAGAGGAATAAATGATGTACAGTCTTTTTTCGCTCCTTTTCCCCCCCATCTTCCATTTTCCGCCCCTTGAAATACAGCGCATCTAAAAACGGAGTACAAAGTAAACATCAATGACGAAAGCACCAGAAAGAAAAAAAGAAGAATAGGCTATGCCAACAAGAAGAAAGAATGAGTTTGCGTGAGTGGGGAGGTGGGCGACAACAAAAGAAGTACAGCATTAAAAAGCTGCTACACATCCAAACATCCAGAAGCGTGAGAATACTTCCCACTTTTTTTTTTTTTTTAGCTTGAGAGCTTGCGACAGAAATGGTTGACGCCCACTGCCAATATCATGAAAACACAGTCNCATAGGGAGCACAGTCTGCCGCAGAACTCACGTATGGCTTCTAAAAACCTTCCTCCTCTAGTCATGTACAATATGACAACAAGTTCTTTCCACATTTGTCCTCTTATGAAGGAGAAAAATGGGCGAGACTATTCTCTGCCTCTCTCCCTCTCCCCCTCCCTAGGATCCCAGGTGAGCTTTCCCCCCCTCCACGATTGCTCCCACCGTTGGCATCCATCACCGCAAAGCGAGTTCATCTCGCAGGGAGTCGTCCATTTCTTCGGCAGTGGAATTTGGAATCGGCCGTTGACGAGAGTTCACGTTGCGAGGACCATCTACATGAGCATTGCGTGTTCTCCCCTCCTCGCAGGGAGGAAAGCAGCGCCAAAACCTAATCGTTTCATCCCCTGCAGCGGAAACGACTACCTCTCCATCCGTTGACATACACATGTGCAGTACGCGCGACGTGTGGCCCGTTAAGTCCGCCACGCGGCGCATTGTCGGATACTTCCAGATCGTTAATCGGTTGTGCGAAAACCCGTGGGAGCTGACGAATTCTGTCCCGCTGAGGTTCCATAGCACACCACAGACTTGGCTCTCAGCGTTGAAATGGTTTATGCACTCACCAGTCGATGTGTTCCAGAAGCGCAGCATTTTGTCCTCTGAGCCACCACCACTTGCAAGGAGATTATGTTGAACAGGGTTCCACGCAATTGCTTTTACTGCAGCTGTGTGCTTGTTGAGACGCAATGTAGGCTGAGGGTTAGTGGAGAAAGAACGACTGTCCCAGACAAGCAACTGATTGTCATTCCCACCACTAGCCATACGAAAGCCATCGGGGGACCACCGCAAGCCGCAGACGCTTTGGCGGTGTGCACGCAGCGTCCATAAACCTAATGGATCGCGCAGATCATTGATACGGATACTGGCGTCCTTGCTGCCACTTGCAAGGATGGCCCCATTCCATGAGAGTACTCCAACCCGATCAACATGCTGGTACAAACGCCTCGTGATGCGTTGAGACTCCACATCCCATATCTCCACCGAACCATCATCGGTGCCAAGCGCCAGATGATTCCCATCTTCGCTCCAGTTGACGCCGCAGATGATTCCATTAGGTGGGCGTTGGCAAGGTAGCTGCGTGATATTGCACGTCTTTGCATTCCATAAATATACAGAGCCCTGAAGAGCGACAGCAAGTAGGTCCTTGGCGGACCAATCCATAAGGTGCAGATAGAAGTCATCTATCATGTCAGCAGCGTCAAGAATGCGTTCAGGGGCCCGTGCAATGACGCGAAATGTCCGTGAGCGAAAGTTCCTCGCCCGATTTTCTTCAAAGACGACACCTAGAGAGTTGCGGTACCGCTCCTGCTCAGACTCAGCTGGGTTTCGCTGTTGAAGTACCTGGCTGTGGATGCCAAGCACTGTAGACTGCGTGTCCGGAAAGAGCGTGCGGGCAAGCTTGCTGGTATATGGTTCAGTCCCCAGCACCGTGGCATGTGGTGGACTACTCTCCATTGTGGGTTTTCGTGTCTTTCCGGCGCTACCGCCAATACCGCCACTGGCAATGGCAGCTGAACCGGTACCACGACTGGGTGATGCGATTAGAGATGAGGAGCCTCCTCGTCGATCAGGACTTGCTTGCAGTGGCGCAAGGTTCTCCTTGGTGGTGAGAAAGAAGTGCGACATGGAGTTATCCTGTGAGCGGCGGTCGGAGATGAAGCGGTCGGGAGTGGCGACGGGCGTCCGCATCACTGGCGACGGTGGTTCACTTTGGATCCAAAGCGGTGATCGCACTGTGCTGCCAAAGAATGTGTCAAGGTCCATACGTCCAGACCGTCAGCACTGGCTTTCAGACACACCGATAGAAAACAGTAATAACCCTTCGCTCGTTGACGCAAAGCGAACACACGCACTTCTTTCGCTCCCGCACAGGGCTGTAGGAGTGTTGTGTAAATCACACACACACACACACACAGAGAGACAAAGAAACGAAAAAAAGGAGATAAAACTCCCCACAACTGTGCTTCCCTCTCGTTGCCTTTACGTTTTACAAAACCGTATTTCCAGAACGCAACAGATGCGCCCCCTGCCCACCTCACGTTCACCGCTCGAACTGGTCGCTGGGTGCAAACAAACGTGCGTGAGAAATGGAAGGGGATGGTCGGTGTGAATACAAGTAGCTTAAAAGCCGTGCCGCCACCTTCTAAAAGAATCGGAGGCGTCTTGCAGCAGAAGAGAAAGAAAAGAGAAAAGTATCATATGTACATGTCCAGATATGATGAGTATGTGTGAGGAGCTGATGAAAGACGAGAGCAGTTTTTTTTTTTTTTTAAGGTGAAGTCAATCAAAAAAATAATAATAAAATAACAACACTGAAGATAGGCAGAGGAGGTCCACGTCATGCACTACACCCCCTCTTCCTCCCTTTCCTCTTTTTTTTTTTTTGCCCCCTTTGCAGTAGACCCCACGTAAACACAGTCCTTGTTACCCGGCGCTACAACATAACGGAGGAGGGTGGTGTAGCTTCTCCAGGCATGTGTGAGCCATCCACTTCATCCTTGCCACCACTTCCACCGCCTGCAAGAACTCCACCAGCGGCATAAATGCATGCTTGTCAAGAAACTCACCAAGTGACATGAACCGCACACACCCTGCATTCTGGTTGACATCTTTCTCCTGTTTTTCTTCACATAAATGCACGAGGGATGCAGCAGCGACCAGAGATATTGCTTCAAAGGTGTCAGCAATGCACTGAATTGCTACCTGCGACAGTAGTCCCGGTTTGCAGCGCGCCGCACTATAAATCAGGACCCGTACAGCATCTATTTCATCATCACCGGAACTGATACGCTCTTCTTCAACTGTATCTTTACATGCTGTGATTCCCCTTGATGCAATAGCCACTGCAGCCCTGTCAGGTGACGCAGTACCCCACCAACTTGGTGAGGTTATCGAGGCACACTGTCGCCCTCTAACCTCCCTTGCTACTGGCTTTCCTGCTCCTTCAGATCCCACCGCCTGCAGGGCATGAAAGAGCTGCACGATACAGTATTGAAGAAACCGAAGAGGATGCTTGGCAGCGTGAAACGGCCCCCAATGGGATATTTTTTGGCGCAACGCACCTACTATTGCAGAGGCGTAAAGGTCTGCACATTGCACAAGCACTTCCCGGTTTTCTACCGGGACGTCGAGAGTTTCCACAATATACTTGCAGTTAGCGAAAATGAGTGGAACAGCGGCGGTGCGCATGCTTACAGAAACATCCTTGCAGGTTAACAACCCTTCCATTGTGATGTAACACAATACGACCTCCCACGGAATGTCTCGTGCGGAGAAGCTTCCAATGACGCGTTTTGTTGGTGTTGTTGGTCTCGTGGTCCTGACAGAGTTCACCCCCACAGATGGTGGCGCAGAAAAAACGAGAGCCTTTTGAGGCGTGGCCAGCTCTGTTGATGGAATGGAGGAGTTCGACAAGGAAGAAAAGTGTTGGCGGCGAGCAGAAGTAACAACTTTTCCCTTCTTGATCCTCTCTGCATCTCGCGCTTTCTTTAATTCTGTAGTACATGTAGGCGCACACCTGTCAACTTTTTTATTTGACACGCGTCGCGCAGGTTCGTATGTGGTAAGCCAGTCCGTAACCGAAGGTGCCTTTCTTTGTTGCGGTGACGAACGGGGTCGAGAAGCAGGGACACGGTTAAACGGAGAACGCAGCTGAGGTCGACTTGTGTGGCTCTCCTGCCGCATGTAACACGCTGAGCAGTATTCGTTATTGTTCCATATGGGAACAAAAAATCCACATGCCTTTCGATCACGCCTTGGCGAAGAGACAGGATCCTTGGTGTTCTCAGATGATGCACGTCTCTGTTGATACCGCTTGGGGGAGATGTGTGTTGAGCAAGGTGAAGGCCGTATTGCATCCGGTTGGTGAACGTCTCTCGTTCTATGGCACCAAGCGCAGAGCACAGGGTTCCCCCAGGAACCGAAGAACTCAGCGCATGCATCAACGCTTGGCACACGGTAACGCTTGTCCCGCCTCGGGATCCATTGCCGTGGATCAGCATAGTACGGCATCGCTAACGACACGTGATCCCTCTCCCCATCCGCCACCTCCAAAGAGTCAAGGTTTGGCACTAGTGGAGAGGGGTTCCGGCTGCCGAAACGGTGGTCCCTCCGAGGAGGTGTCCACTGCAACTTCCACCCAATCTTTTCCTTTGGCGGCGTCATGGCCAGCTGCATGCGCTGCTGACGTGTGGGACTAAATAGGCTATGCTGCCCCCGCATACAATGACAGCGAACGCATCGACTCGGGTTCAGCCATGACTCACGAAATACACACTGCGAGTGCGATTTTTCAGCTCCTACTTTTACACACTCCACATCGTACAGGGATCTCCCCGCTTGCGGGTCAGCCATCACTGTGCAATCCACAGGTAGGGTTTCTGCCACTGGATTGGATGAAGGTAATGTTGGAGCAAACGCCACCCGTTTTGCTGCACTTCTCAATTCTCCTCCCCGGGAGTCCTTCACTCTTTGTTTGTCCTTCTCCCCCTCTTCCTCCACTGCCCCTTCGATAGCACCGGGGCTGAGAAGGAACACCAGTCCATCACGAGCTCCTTGTGGAAGGCATCCCATCAGACCTGCCACATCTTCTTCTGGGGAAAGAACAAGACCGCGGAGGCTAAGTTGCAGTGTCGTGTCCTCCACCTGCAACTGCCGCCGTGCTGCCTCCACTAAACGAGCCACGGGAAAAACCAATCGGCCATCATCCCACCCCTTCGTGTGAATTGTGACAATGACGGAGTTCTGCCGCTCCTCGTCACTCAGCCGAGCATCAGGTGATGGATGCGCTCTGTAGGCAACCCGAACCCTCACCGCCGCCATACGATACCTTTTTTTTTCTCTCCCCTCTGCCCCACCGCTCTTTTCTTTTTTTTTGCACCAGCAGTGCATCCTTTTTTTTTTTTTTCGTTTGTTTGTTTGGGAGGGGTGGAGGAGATACACACGCACACAAAAAGAAGAAGGGAAAGGAAAGAAAAGAAAAGAAGGAAAACGCACGCTTTACTCGACACATCAGCATGACCACTAGCACACGCACTGAGCGACAAGCAGACGAAAACAAAAAAGAAAAAAAAAACAAGTGAAAAAGAAAATAAAATTTGGTGCCAATATCAACAACACTATTATCACCACAGAAGGAACGAAAACGACGACGTCAAGAACAGGGAGGGGGAAACAGAAATCAGGGCATCAACATCCTAAACAAAGAAACAAAAGAAAAAAGGAGGTGTATATAGCCTATTGACGCCATTCTTCAAGTAATTCCAACTATTCTCTCTCTCTCTCTCTCTCTCCCCTGCTGTTTATTATCGCGCACAAGTGAACCACACATCTCGATAGTGCGGCTCAAACAAGTGGTGTATAATAAAGTATTTAAGAAAAACACAGACACAGAAACAGAGAGAGAGAGAGATAGTAAACAAATGAAAGGAATGGGTAGCCAAGGTGTATGTTTTTTTACTTTTTCTCATTGCTGTCGTCTTATTTCGCACACAGCTCTGTGCTGTCTGTGAGTCTGACAGAAAAAGAGAGGGTGTGGGTGTGGGCCGGCGATGGTACATGAGAGACAACACTACACACATGTACACAGCAGGCAATTACTCTCCGCGTCCTACAAACAAACAAACAAAACCAAAGGCAAAAAAGAAAAACAACAAATTATTTCATTTTTTTCCCCATCTTTCTTTACCTCTACTCGTCTTTTCTACCCACCTACCCCACACCCCAACTTTTTTTTTTTTCGTGCGGTGCCTTCTCGTGTGCATCATCTTAATGGTGATGATAGTCATCTGCCTGCTGCTGAAGGCCGAAGATAAAAAGGGAGATGACATTAACCACAAGAAACGCACAATACAAAAAAAAAAAATCTAAACAGACAAACAAACAAACAAGGAAACAAAAAAAGGTGATGTGTGGTGTTGACTAAAATCGAAGGGGGGGGGCGTGAGGGAGGAGTAAAGGTAGTTGACAACAGCACACGCACACACACACACACACATAAAGAAAAAAAAATATATATATATATATATATATTCTTGGGAGACAACGAGAGACCAGTGAGGTGCACACGCCGCTATACACATGGATGGGGGGAGGAACAAGTACGAGCGAAAACAAATGCACGCGTTCAGAGCACCAACACGGGGGAGCTGAGGTCTGTGAAAATAGAAAAAAAAGGGAAATAAAAGGAAATCATCACGTCAGCCGCAAAAACACACCATGAAACACACACACATATATATATATATATATATATATATATATATATATATATATATATATATATAACTTTCCTTTTTTCATTTTATTGGCATGTACATATTGATGCTTCCTTTCACTATCTACCAGGTTATCAACATTACCACAAAAAGCAAACAAACGGCAGCGACAACAGTAGAGACATGTGTTGAAAAAATATATATTTTTTTCTCCTTTCTTTTCGCATAGGGAGGGATACTTGCGTGTAACAAAAAATGAAGGGTGTGGATTGGGGGAAGAGAAGGGCAGATGATGAAGGAACAATTAATATATTTACACCATCCTCATTCATTTTATTTCATGCACACACATACACACACATATATATATATATCTATATGTGTGTGTGTGTATGTGTGTGTACGGAGGGGGGCATATATGATTGTGTCAGAGAGAATGCTCGAAGGTAGACACCACAACACCTTCAATTTCCACAGATTGTGCAAAAGAACACAACATACGGCCACACAAGGGGTGAGTACCGTATCATTGGGTTATTAACAAAAACCCCTTAACGAGTCAACGACCATCTGATAACACTCACCGAAGGAAGGGGTGTCCTCGGAGCATTCTCGCACCGCCTCACAGAGGGCTGCAATAACCATTTCCCGCACAGTTCCTTTGAGTTTCCTCTCCTCGACAAACACAACAGTTCTCTGCCCAAGCTTCGCACGCTCCTGCAGGTAGTCCTTGAAGCACAGGAAGCCACCAGATGGGTCATCCGGCACTTTCCCCCACACAAAAAAGCTCTTCAGCAACTTGGGTTTACTGAGGAAGGGCATTACAGAGTAGAGCGACTGCAGTTGTTTACACACCCCATTGGTCTCCTCTGGGGTATTCAAGGGATCAGCGTCACCAGATTCACCATTTTCCCCCGCCACCCCTTCTACTAAGGATTTACCAATAGGGAGGCACTTATCAGCTGGCGGGAGTACGATGTTCTCCGCATTAATAGTTTCCAAAATGACCGTGTTGTACAATCTGATGTTCCTTACAGCGACATAAAGTGGAATCTTTGGATGTATCAGACGAGGGTATATTTCATTCCACAACACCACAGTTGTATATCGATTTCGCACAGCCGCGGCCCATTCCTCCATCAACACGGGAGAGTCATCCATCGTCAACTCTAACCGGGGGCACGTCTCTAGCGCATCAGGGATGTGTGACAGGGGGTTACCACTGAGCATCACTTTCCGAAGGCAGCGATTGGAAAGAACAGACCTACCAGATTTATCACATCCAACATGTTTAATGAGATTGTAATTGAGGGAAAGAGTTTCCAAGAGCATTGCTGAAGAGACTGCTGATGGAATTTCTTCAATTTGGTTATGCGAGAGATCCAAGTGTTGTAGACGTGGTGCGAGGAAGACCTCGATGGGTAAAGTTTTGAGTTTGTTGTTGACGATCTTCAACATCCGCAGCTCTGAAAAACGCGCGAAGTTGAGGGTTGAAACAGAGGAGAGTTTGTTGTTAACGAATCGAAGAGCCGTCGTCCGTGGAGCCGCGTCGACAAGGAAGAGTGGTGGCTGGCTCATCTGCAGATTCTCAAACTCAAGTTCACCGTTCTTTTGCGCCTCTAGAATCACAGACACCACCTGATTCACTTCTTCTTCATTGACGGCAGGACAGGATAATTCAGAAGCCCCGTCCAGTGGCACGATTTGCCCATCAAAACCCTCCGTTTGCCAGACTCCACATTCAACGGAATTAACACACTTCACCGCCTTTCGCTGCATCTTACGCATCGAGCGCATACCATGAAAGTGCTCACTAACTCTCTTGCCACGAAGCACAGTCTTTTGCGCCCGTGCATAAATGTCCGTTAGGGATTCATCAGAGAGACTATCCTCGTTCAGGGGCAAAATGGGGGGTCTTTCGACCTTCGCCACATGAAAGAAGGGATGCTCCGCCGCGGCTCGCAGCATCATACGCTTTGTAAGGTCCTTGTCTAGCATCTGACGCAGAACATCCTGCAGTCCCGGATCAATCTCAGACGATACAGGCAATGGCGTATCACCCACTAGACTGTTACGAAGAGTTCCAATGGTTTCAGTAGTAAAAGGTAGACAACCATGAGCCATTTGGTATAGAGACATGGCAAACGACCAGCTATCCACCACGTCCCCAGATACTCTCAGCCCACGGAACTGTTCAGGACAGGCATAAGCGGGAGTACCATCAATGTTTGAATTCTTCATTCGACTGCCGCAGGTGCCAAAGTCGGCGATTTTCACCACATCCGTGGAATCCACCAGGCAGTTGGCAGGCTTGATGTCCCGATGGAATAAATACTCTCCATGAAGATGCAGAAGGGCGTCCATAATCTCACGACCGTATTTCCGCACTTTTTCTATCACAAGAGGCGAGTTGCCATAAACATGCACTGGCCCCTTTTCACAGTATTCCATGATAACATACACCTTGTGCGCCTCAACATCATCAATTACCTCCTTCAGCCGTACAATATTCGGATGTGACACAAACTTCATGACGGCAGTTTCACGCAAAAGATCATCATCATCAGATGTGCTCTTTGTGGAAAGAGTTTTCTTGGCCTTGCTCATGCGGTTGCGCCGCAGAATCTTTAAGGCATAAAGTTTGTGCTCACGATGGTGTTGCACGAGGTACACCTTGGCGTATGATCCCCTACCAAGTAGTTTGACAACAACGTAGTCATTAATAACCTTATTACCCTCTGTGGTACGAGTCTTGTTCACAAGAGTGGAATCTGTCGCACTGGTGCGAACCGAACGCTGAAATGTCTTGAGTTCATGAGGATGTACCAGAGGTCCATTCTTCGTAAAGCAATTTTCACAAATAAAAATGACACACTGGTCACAATGAAACACAAGCTCTGTGTCAATGATTACCCTGTTGCACGCCTCGCATGGGTCATAGAAGAAGCTACTAGCACATCCATCAAAAGTCCCAACACTCGAGCCGAGCGACCGACTAGGGTCTAACTGCATTTCATGAATTACTGAAATGGGATGCATCGGATTGTGATCACACTTCACATTACATATACAATCTTCACACACGTAGAAATCCTCACAAACTTCGCATACGTGAGTCACCACAGCACTGTTGCAGTAGAAGCACTCCTCTGGACTATTACAAAACGTTGCGAGATTAGGCACACTCTTGTCCTCGTTGCTAAGCGCATCCGCCAAGGAATCTCGGCTTTGGAGGTCACCCACGGTAGACTTCACATCAAACTCATCTTCGCTCTCCTTTCCCAGGGACTTTTTCTTGTTGACCCTTTCTTCGGCCGACTGGGGACTCTCATCGATGGTTATCACCGCTTGAGGTTTTATTGGTGTCTGAATTGGCATCCGCGCCATTTCCAGCTTCTGCTCCTGCAGAGGTGTTGGAGCGATTATCGCAGCGGGTGCTTGGGTCTTGGGGAGGATGGAAGCCGACTTTGTTATCGACGCGGAGGGCGGGGTCAGAACAACTGGAACCGCATTTTTTGCTCCTGACGCCCCACACCCCATCTGGTTTTATTTGCGGTGAAAGACCCCTCTCCAACTACTACTGCTTCTCTTATCCTATTCGTTTGTTTCTTTCGTATCACAGCACGTTACTTTCCTGCAGGTGCAGACCAGTCTCCTACCGCTTTGGTTGCCCGGAGCTAAAACAAAAAAAAACCCCGAGCTATGTACTAATTTTTCTCCTTGTATTGCTAACTGATGTACGCTGCATGCGCGTTTGTGTAGGTGAGGAAAGAGAAGAGACGGTGGTATTTAGGAGAACGGCGAGTCGTACACCACCGTGGCACACACACACAGACACACAGAGAGGGAAGAGGGTGAGTTCCACGCGGACAGGGAGAAAGCGAGGGGAGAGAGGACGACATAATAAACCAAGTGGAATGCAAGCTAGCGGCACATCCCCATTGTTGCAGTGGGATCATCAGAAGAAGCAGAACCACCCAAACGGAGGGAAAATGAGAAATGTGACGAGACAAACACACACACACACACATACACAAGAAGGAGATCCAACTTCCAATGTTCCTACGGTTTTGACAGCATTTTCCTCACCACCTTTTCTTCCCACCAAGTCGGAATTGTGATCGACACGGGCGTGGTGTCGTGCAGCGAAAGCCCAGGGGCGGTGCGTGTTGTACTGTCAACATAACGCAGTCGCATCAGTCCGAGAGCAACTTCACCACTCACAGCGAGAACCTCACCAACCCTTTGCCCATCAATGAACAGTCCCTCCCTCTTCTCAACCGGGCGCACACCATTGATTCCACTACCGAGGCGTAATGACACGGTGCGCTTTCTCGTCACCAGCATGACGTGTGTACGGTGTGTGAGTTCCTGGCCAAGGTAGCACCCCTTGTGGAAGCTAACGCCATGGAGAAAATCAGCGTTGCCCTCAAACGGCAGCGTTTTGGATGGACGAAATACATCAGGCCCCTCACCGACGCCTGCTGCGTAGAGAAACGCATCGTAAAGATCCTCGGGATCCGTCACGGACGGTGCCAATGCTGCGGGAACAACAGTCCTGAGAAGCGGGGATGAAAAGGCGAAACTGCGAGGGTCTAGAAATGTTTCAGACTCAGAAAACAAAGCTCTCTCAGGGCAGCCACCACTACCGCTACTACTAATACAGCTAACGGCGGTGGTAGCACCGTCAAATGATGGTGGGAGTGATGACGTAGATTTTTCATCCATGGAGGCTTTACTTTCCTTTCCGTCCTTCACTTCGCTCCCCATCTCAGACGATGATGTTGCAACCACTACCAAGTCGTCGCTAACCTCCTGAATCTGAACCCTCTTGCGCATCCGCATATCGAGCAGATGTTCCTTCAGGTTGTCTGCCACACTACGGTGAACATCCACCAGAATCGCTGCATGTCCCTCGTAGACGCGCAGCGACTGATACAGACAAGCATCGCACATCACCCGACCGGTATGATTCAGGAAGCAACCCCACATACTCCCTCCTGGAACTAGCGTACGTAAGTCATTTGTGAAGAGCCCTTGTAGGAATTCGTGCGCCGCCGTTCCAGAGACCCGAATGAGTGAGCGCGACGACAACCGGCTTCTAAAGCCCATGTACACTATATACCTAGCGTGCACAAGGAGGAAAAGGAAAATGAGGTCACATGGCAGGCCAAATCCGAGAACACAGACATCCACCCAGGGGAAACTCTCAGTAACCCAAACATTATTTTCCACCCCCCAAGAAACAGGCGATAACAACAACAACAACAACAGCTGACATTCAGAACAACACGGGCTCTCATTCATCACTACAAAGCGGGCAGTCGCAGTTGAATCCGTAGTGGGCCAACAAATAATCCCGTCGCTCCACCTTCGACGTATGCGCAGCAAGGTCAATATACGACGAGCGTATCTCTTCTCCAGCATTAATATCACGCAGTGCTACAACTATCGCACGGACGCTGCCGTGCGTCGGGACGAACCGCACAGAAGGCACACAGCTGTGATTGATTTTCGTTGCAACGTCATAGAGAGCGACACCTGTGGCGTGCGCAGCGCATGGATCCACGACGCGAAACAACTGCCGTAGGATACCAACCTGACGCCGTACTCGATTAGCGGACCAAACACCAACTTCACCATTCTGACGGCATATCGCCTGCAGTACCGGCAGCTGCTGACAGAGAAGGCTGTAAATGGGAGAAACAACAACAAACATGTGCACATTGGCATCCGCCAACCAAAAACACCGCAGGTACAACTGCAGGGGAAACCACTGGAAAAGCACCATGTCGTCTTCCTGCTTTTCTCCACCCGCCCCTTTCTCTGTGCAGCAGAGACTTAACCAATGGCAAACACATTTCCACGAAAATCGCATGAACGAACGTTGTTGCTCTGTGAGCGAACGTGATGCTCCTTCAGCGTACCGCGCGATAAGATTGTGCACTGTTGCCGAGAAACGTTCCCGTACCCGCAGCGCATTGGTTACTGTTTCACCAACGGTAAGGGTGTCGTTAAGACAGCGGGCGAGAAGAGAGAGAATAAGGTGCAGCCGCTCATTGAAGGTATCCGCTAGATGGTAGAGTGTTTTCAAGATGTATGTCTTACTTGGCCACACCAGATTCATTGTTTTTACATCCAAGTTGGTAGCGCGGCGCATTATGGTATCAGCGGATGGCCTATGCAACTCGTGGTCGTCCGCCAGCGTCCCTTTTGATTGTGCCTGCATACACAAAAACCTCCCGCCGCCCTTACCAAGAGACTGCTCTCTGCACTCTTCGCAGCAGAAACGAGCACTTGCCTCGTCAGCGTTATCAAGGGCCGCAATGCCGCGGGGAAAGTGTTTAGATGTATCGAACTCCTTCAGAGCATCATAAAGAGCGCCAGGTGTCTGGATAACATCCCAGTAGTCCTCTGTGGCACGATCAGGATTGTCAACAACCCTTGCCTCATTATTATTATCAACACCAAGGCACAGCAGTTCTTCTTCCTCTTCTTGACGTCGCGTTGCCAACTGGGCGAGACATGCCAGCCGCTCACATTCCCCCCAAAGCTCTGAGAGTATCACTCCACAGCCCGAGCAGCAGACTATCCCCCTTGGCCCACGGCGCGACGCAAGATACTGTGCGAAAACGAGAGGTGGTTCCTGCAAGAGCACATCTCCAACGCGAAACGACTTCACCGTGTACGTACCGACACCGTGAGTCTCGCCCATCTCACGCACCTCAATGCCTTCGGCCATTATGTTTTTTACAATCTCTGTTTTCACTCGGTCCTTCACTCTCACACACGTATATATATATATATATATATATATATATATATATATATATACAAAACGCTTTTCGTTGACACTATTCCGGCCAAGGCACCCAACGGGGAAACGAGACCGGGGCGCCCCCTGGCTGTATGCGTGTGCGCCTTTGACGGTGAAAGTGGAGACTATGAAGGAGGTGGGGAAGAAGACTGCAATGACATGAATAATCTACGACTTGCACTTTCCTCCCCCCTGTTTAGAAGATAGAAAAAAAAAAAACTGCATGTTAGAGCCCAGTTTTACATGTATGATGTCAAAAATGAGATCAAAAAAAAAACCCATGAGATTCTAAAAGGATTCTCTTTGTTCATAGTAGTTGAGTGCTGACGGAGGGGAGGTGCTGAAAGCGCCATCATCCCGGCCCCCCTGCGCGAGTCGGTGAGGGTTGGACGGGTACTTTCAGAACTTACGCTTTGCAAAAAATTGACTGTTGGAAGGAATAAAAGTATTTTTTGTTCCATCAGTCCCTCGATATGGGAGGAAGAGCAAGGCTGAACCACTCCTGCTGAGGGCTCTCAAAGGCGAAAAAAAAAGGAGCTACTTCCCTTCTCAACCCCATCACCACCTCAAATGTCACACGTGACAAGGCGATTCACGACTGCCACTTCAAGCGTCACCGCCCCCATCTCCGCGTCTGAGATGCCATAGAAGTCTTGCACCAACGCCTTATCGCAATAAGTCGCCAATGATGACAGTCCGTGTTGGAGTCCCCGAACACTTTCAGAAATCACCTTGACGTGCTCCGAAGATGGGGCGTGTAGGACAACAACAATGGCTCTCGTTGTTTCCCCGCATGTGAGGCGCCGCATCACGCGGTCAAGGTTGCGTGTGTGGGACACTGCGGCAAACACATCACGAGCCGTCCGCATCACTCTTTCCGTCGCTGCAGCGTGGGCGACATCTCCGCTCGGCTCTATCACAAACGGCGAGTCCATGATGCGATGCAGTGCTACAGCAAGATGAAGCCGCGACACGATGTACGCAGAGTCGATTACAGCTGCGTCAATCGATAGGCGCTTGAACTGTTCGTGGAGGGAGGCAGCGTTGGAGACGTCATGGTACGACATGACAACAAAGTCCCCAACGCGCTCCACCCACTTCTCTCGCTCACTCTGTATGTGCATATACACCTCCCCTTTTATGCTCAAATTTTGCGCGAGGGAGTGCCCTGCAGGCACAAATATCAGCAAAGAGAAAAAAAAAAGCCCAGAGAAGCAACAGCAGCAGCATACTTCCACAGAAAGGCAGGCGTGGTGAGAAAACTGCATTGTGTTTCTGCCAGTGCGTGCGTACATACTGCCCCAGAAAAAAACTCGACGTTGAAAGAAAAGAAGAGAAAAACAACAACAACAAAAAAAAAAATTGCACAACCCCATCGTTTAACATCGTCACTCCCTTCCGCATCTCGTGATTCCCCTCCCCCACACACAAAGAAAAAAAAAACAAACAACAACAACAACAAAAAAAAAAAAAACAGAGGCTGCAGAGGGAAAGCGACGAGAAGGGCTGGCCGAAAGCAATACAAAGAGAGCACAAAATCCCTTTCCCAATATGATGTTGCCATATAATAGCGTATCTTTTACGGTGGAAACCGTATCCCATGAAGAAAAAAAAGAAACACACTTCAAAGTCACACTAGCGAGAGCACACAGTCACGTTTCCTGTAGTTTATTTAATCCTCCCGCGGCAGAGCAGTTGCCACCTCACACGCATATCTTGTATATATATATATATATGTGGGTATGCGTTGCACACCCTCTTGTTTCCCCCTCCCTCCCCTTCAATTAGTCATCTTTCGAATCAGTAAGACACAATGTTAACACTGAAGACCTTCGAGTTGGGCTTTACCCCTTCCCATGGCTGCGTATAGACGAGCACCAGCTGGTGTTTGCCAACCTCCCTGGGCGATACATCAAAGTGGTGCTCCCCTCCTGAACCTATCAAACCGCTTGTCGAAGGATGCATCTTGCCTTTCACGGAAAGGCTTCTGTCGCTGAAATCGCCCCCCTTCACGCCCTTGCGCGTCCAACTGTAACCCGTGCTGGGGTTGCTGGCGAGCTTGATGTGTATGACATCACCAACAGCAACACGGACTGTCGTGCCATTCTCAGCCTCCGTCAAAAAGCGCGTCATGATATGAGTATCTTTGGGATGCAATGTTTCTTTTTCGCTGAATGCTTGCTTTCCTTACTTGCAACTTCCTCGGCGTACATGACACGCACATTTGTGTTTTTATGCATGTGTAGGGGTGAAGATGAGGTGTGGATGGCGCAACAGGCAAAGAAACGGGGATGAGAGGGAGGGGGGAAGAAGCGATGCAGTTGAACACCACCAGTAACAGCGTGCTTTCTGCACCTCCTCAAAACGGACAAAACAACCATGGCTACTGGGAGCCGCACCAGAGTAAATAAACCACAAACGACACAAAGAACAAATCGAAGGAAGGAAAATAAGAGTGGCAATGTGGCGAGGTTGCATTCCAACTTATGCCAAAGGCCCACCCGCAGGTGCTCCTCCCCCTCAGCCCCCCCCCCCCCTCTGCATCTAAAGTGGCGGAGACAATAGGAGGGGGGGGGGGTGAGGGCACAAGGCGAAATGGAGTGTTATGCCAGATTGGCGGGATTCACTTGAAGCCCATTCCCACCACTATCTAATGCGATTTGCGTTCATCCCAAATGCAGTCTTTGTCGTCTTCTGTCCATTTCCCCGCAGATGTTGCGTCTCCGCCACACACTCCGCGCGGGGATCTGAAGGCTGTGAAAAGCACTGCACAACGAGTTTCACCATCTCGAGAAGCGTGCCACAGTGCAGTTCTATCGGCATGGTATTTTTCGCTTCAGAGAGATACAATGCGCTGTTGTGCTGCATCCGTTGCAATAAGGAGGATTTCCCCTTCTCCCCCACATCTTCAACCATGGCTGGCATAAGTAAGATTGTCTCCTGTACTACACGTTCACCTTTGCGCTGGACGTGTTGCAACAGGATTTGTAAGAGTGCAATGAGGCGGCCCATGATATTTCCCGCGGCGTCCTCCAGAAACCAGCGCCGAGTGCGTGGCGTCTGCGGTGTTGTGAGGAGCCGCCGACGCAGTGCCTCCTGGTGTTGTCTGGCCTGCTGCAAAAGGAGGAGCAAAGCAGCTTCCGTTATCGCATGGACAGGGAGTGCAAAGAGAAAGAGGTCTTCCTGTCGCACATCACGGGCCGACCAGAGGCGCAACGTCGTAGTCCTGCTCTTGTTGCCATTACCCATGAGCACCGTGAGTGTCCGTTTGCCCCCATCGTGCAGCAGCTGCTGTTGCCGCAGAAAATCCAACGCTACCTGCGGTGTCAAGAGGTGTCTATAGTACCGTGACGCAAGGGTGGCGAACAGCCCAAGAGCAGCCTGATAGGCCCGTTCCTCAGCAGCAATGGTCTCCAACTGGCGCCGCCCCACGCGATCGAACGCATCTGCTGCATTTCGGCCCGCATTGAAAGGAGTGACGAAAACAGAATTCCCTGTTTTACGCCTTTCTTTCTGTTCCACCACAGGAAGTTGCGATAGGTGAATGCCGAACTTTCCCTGAAGCCACTGCACGTCACTCTCGCGTTCATCCTGTGCCACATCTTCATCTCCCTCCGAACAATAGAAACCTTGTGAGCCGCAGCGCGGAGACATAAGGGCGGGAGACGCGGCTCTATGGAGGTCCCTCACTGGCGCTGTGGCTGGGGCACAAGTGGCCACATCATCGTTCGCTCGGATTGGGGACATGAACGAGCCACGTGCTTGATCTTCATTGCCGTTCCCCCGCTCCTCAGAGTTGACCACCACCGGATTCTCCCCAACAATATTTTTGCGAAGGGAGTGTAGGACAAACCACAAAAGAACGCAGGATACATCGATATGTCGCTGAGTAATTTGCTGTCGCTGCCGCTGCACAGTAAGCCACCGCACCTCTGGGGTCATGCCATTCAACTCTTTCCGCACACCACATCCCATTTCTTGCTTCTGTAGAATGCGCCCAATCGACTCGTGCTGCAGCTGGCCCTCCAACCACCGGTATCTACTCGGATCGTTCATCACCGTACCAGCTGCGTCGATAATAAGAAGATCTCTCACGACACATGCGGGAAGTGACAAGACTACGCGCTCCATAACGTTGAACAGCAGCCACCGCTGCTCCAGGGTGCACTGCAGAGCAGCAATGATCTCCACCAAGTGCTCCCGCATCTTTGGTGAGTGCAACAGCAGCATCCCTAGAAGAGACACCACCTCGACCCAATCGACAGACACCCCCGCGTGGAGCTGACCACGTGGAAGCAGCTCATCAACACCATTTTCGTCGACATTGTCTGAAGAGTTTATTCCAGCGTCAAGAATCGTCTGCAGCATCAGTGGCAGATATGGTAACAACCTTTCTGACAAGGAGAACAAGGGTGGGGAGGCACGCTCCGTGAGATCACGCAGAAGGCGCACCATCTCCGCACGCATAGTGCTGGTTGCAAATCGGCACTCACACCCATTGAGTCGCTTCTCTAGACACTTCAGGACAGCAGGCATCACCTGCTTCTCCACGCAGGTGCGCAGAAGAAGAGATGCCTCCCCCAGAGCATTACGAGCTCCACTGCTCCTGTGGCTCTTCTTGTCATTGTCTGCAGCGTCCAGCAACACATCAACACCACGTAGCGCAAGACGCAATAACCGCACTACACCAAGAACAAACAAACGCCGCGTTCTTAACGGCATATGACATTCCTTTGTGCTGCCCTTTCCATCTCTCAGCACATCAAGTTCATCCTCGCCCGAGAGCTGTGAATTCATAGTGTCAGGGCCGGTAAAGAAATGCACCAGTGCTGTTGAGCACACCTCCACCACACCCACCAGATCAATGTTCCCCGCGAAATGCCTCTCACTTTGCCGGTGTCGCCCCGCAATTTCTAACTGCTCATGCTCTAGCGCAAGCAGCAGGATGGCCAGCGTCGGCTGCAAAACGCTAAACTGAGACCCTGTCGCTATGACACCCAACAGGTAGCGAACGGAAGTGTTTGTTAGCCACCGTCTCCAGTGAACATCATTGTGATCACTCCTGACATCAGCGCTGCCCAAAGTGGCGCAAAACGCATCGCACAGTACCTCGGCAAAGTACCCCTTCACATCTGGCACGGGGTCAATGAGAATGCATTCGGTCACCCGCTCACCCCAGAGAGCAGGGGCTATGCTGTACTGTGTCCGCGCAATCATGACGGGAAGCCGTAACACATCAGCCCGGCTTAGATTATGAAGTATACGCACAGTTGCCACTCGTTGAGCATCAACAATAGGCTGAAACAACACAGAGTGCCAGAGGTGCTCAGCCAGACCTAAGTTACACAACGAAGAACAGAGAGCATTGCGCAGCATCTCAGAGCTTGCCTTTCTACTATTGTCATTGCCGTGGCCATCACAGAGAGACGCTGACACACGAGAATTATAAGATGAACTTCGTCGTATTTCCTCATTAGTTTCGTCGTGAACACAAAGTTGAACAATAGCCTCAAGAGAGCGCAAGGCTTCCATAATGATAGATTCCCCCATTACTGGTCTTTCCGGTTCTACAGCCGCACCATGCTGCATGTGGGTTTTCTCTGAGAGTATTTTTTCCATGTTGTTCGCGCGAGACCTGTGCATCAATACACGTGCGATACATTCAAGCACACCATTGTTGTCAGACAAGAGTGATGATGGGGACGGGTGAGGATTGAAGAGAAGACGATAGAGTGTAGCCTGGCGCGAGAGTGGGGGCGGCCGTGCGACACCATCAAATGCGGTTGAACAGCGATGCTGCTCCTTCAGCTCCAGAATTCTTGGCGCAATGGCGCTCTGGAGAACCTGAGGAAACATGCCCAGTAGCTCGACTACCTCCTCCTCCGTAGCAGTAGTACCGTGGTCTCCCCCTGAAAGCATTGCAGCGCCACCCCCCCCCTTCCTCCCGCCGCGATAGCGGGTAAATGTGGCGTTGATTGTATCGATGATAAGCTGGAGACTACTTCTCTCTTCCACAAGCATGTCAGCGCTACTGGTTGAGAGACCCAGCGGAGCTCCATTCCTCTGCCACTCGTGCATGTGCCACCTGACCACTAATTCCCCCCGTCCCACACACCTGCCAGAGAAACAGAAACAGAAGGAAAATCGTCACGCTTTATGGAGGGAAGAAAGCGCCCCCCCCCTTCTCCACTGAGAGAAGCCGAAACCAAAGACTCCCCGCCAAGAAAAAAAAAAGCAAACAAACGGGGTTAATAAACATCTCCCCCCCTCCCTCAAAATAAAAATAAAAAAAACCGTCTGGCCACATGTCTTGGGACACATGGGGGCCTCTATTGTCCCACCCACGCTACCAAAGAAAGTGGGAGACGAAACAAACACAAGTCGTAAATAACAATAATAATAATAAAAAAGACATATGCGTCATACATGTAGATGCACACACACACATATATATATATATATATATATATATATATGCAGAAGTGTTTGAATCTGCAAAGCATGAACACAAATATAAATATATAAGTTTTCGGGAAGCCCCAGACGCCAAAGAAAAAAAAAAGGAAAAAATAAATATGAGCTGTGATGCATCACGGAAGTAACAGCTTGTATCACATGATAAACGAAAAAAAAAATAAATAAATACAAATCATAATCCAACACATACGAGAAAAGACGTATACATAGACGTTTTTTTAATTTTCTTCGTTGTTTGGTGTCGAATTTTTATTTCAACATGCTTTCTCCCACTACTGGTGTGTGATGTCTCACCAGCCACAGTTCTGCAGCTCTTCCCCAAGTAGCCCCGCCGTTTTTGAGTTCAACGGTACGTATCCGCACGCCACAAAATACGGAATCGGAGGTATTCCTACCGCCGCAAGGAGGCCTCTATTCACCACCAGAACGTACACTCGTGATGAGCTTGCTTCGCTTGATGATAGAGCGTACTGAAACCCATCTTGCACGAGCACATGCCGACGGTACTTGAATGTGGTGGTGGTATGGGCTCCGTTATCACCGCCAGCGTCTCGAGCAGTCGCGGGTCTAAACGGTTTTTCCTCATCAGGGAGCTCTCTCGACTCCGACCTCTGCTGCTCGTGGCCACCAGCTGGATCGTCGTCGATTCGTATACACATGGGAATTGCATAACCCGCCAACAAGACTTGGCCGCAGCCTTTACCGGAAAGCAGGGCATAGAACTCATTCTGCAGAAACAACCGTTCTTCTTCAAGCGTTGGTGGAAGAAAAGTGGTGCCATCCAAGGAATGTCGATGACCTCCCACAACACGTGTGAGGCTCAGTTTCGCCATGCCGGTACGTCCCTCTCGTCCGGCCACTTGTACGCCATACACAACCGCCTCTTGCACTGCTACTGTCTGCCCTGACACACCGCTTAACGCATTCATTACTTCGGTTGTGGAGACATTCTCTCCCTTCCACCGGAATGTTTCACCTACACGGTCGACAAAAGTGGCAAACCCCATCGCATCAAACTTCACCAGATCACCAGAGAGAAAATACGCATCATTCTTCTTGAATACCCCTCGAATGATGTTCTTCTGCGTTTCCACGTTGCTGTGGTACCCATCGAAGCGACGAAGACCAAACATGTCGTACCCGTGGATGATCTCTCCAATGACTTCGCCTATTTCACCCACCCTGCAGTGGGCGCAACGACCACTCGACGGGTGGCGCCACACCTCGTCCCGCTCAAAGTCGTACCGTACAACACGGAAGGGGAACAATGGGTTGAACTGCGTTGACAGGCGGTATAAAGGGAAAGGAAAGAGAGGTAGATGTCCGATAACACCTGGAATGTCAAACAAGTTGATAAGAAACACGTTGCCCTCTGTCGAGCTGTAGAACTCCACGATCTGAGAGACGCATAGAGTTTCCTTGCACTCGCACCATATGTCAGAGCGCAGGCCATTGCCAAACGCAAAAGGGACAACCCATTCCCCTAATTTACCGTCTTTTTTCTGTTCACAATTATTATCATCATCATCACTGAAATGAATGGGCACGCAGGAATCGTCACCAGCGCGCACAACCGAGTCCTCTCTCTTTTTCTGCCTTTCGTATTGAAGCGCGTAGCGTAGTATCTCTCCAATGTACTGAACGACGGTGACTCGATAGTACTGCAAATCGCTTGCAAACCGGGAGCTGCTAAACTTGCTTCGAATAATCATCCGGGCTGTCGGGGTCAGGAGCAATCCATTCTGCAGATTGGACTTAGTCATCCTGCACGTACCTTCTGAGGTCTCCGTTCCTGCTTTTCCCCACAGCCTCCACCAGCCTGAATTCGCTGAGTTTTGCTGCTCCTCCAGGGCCCGAAGAAGGTGCGCCATACAGAAGACGCATCCCACTGTGTGATACATGGGCAGACAGTTGTACACCGTGAGGACGTTAAGCTCCTCTGCAAAGGATGGCTGGTGTAAAAAAAGTATATTCTTCAGCTTTTTAAAAAAACTATACTTCCCAGCCTCCTTCGGTTTGTTGCCACGCCACTTCTTCACCAAAATCTTCTGAGCCTTTCTCCGCATGGGAAGCACAGAAGAAAGAAAGAAGGTGGCGAAAAATCGTAGGTGACTGAACCGTGCTGCCTTTGGAAGGCCCGTCGTACCTGAGGTGTATATGTGCAACACCGGCATCACGGGACTAAACAGAAGAAGGGCCTCTCTCGTGAGGCTTCGCACAGAGGTTGCGTGCCACTGTTGTTCGAATGGGAGCTCAAGCACATTGGGGGGGAAGCAAAGGATGCGCTCCTTGAGGATCTGAAACATGCACAGGTACTGCTTCTGCCGTGAGAGCTGATAGCGGTGGGAGATGAGACCAGCGAGATCGAGGATGGTGTCGTGGGTGTCACTGTTGCCCCGTGCCTCATTGAAGCGCTGCACCCCCATCAGCATCCACGGCCGCACCTCGGCCCCTGGGACCAACATATTCGCCTGTGTGCTTCGCCAAACAAACACTCGCCTGACGCATTCGGGTAGTTTCACAACCCTCTTCTTTCGATTGTTGCGGCCACCCCCCTTTTGGTTCTCGTTTTCATCCTCAAATAGAAGGGGCAAAAAATCTTCTTCCATCACTAGCAACTCCGATGCGGCACACTCCAAACTATGACACAACATGCGGTTATTGGGGATGTTTGTGTTAAGAAGCGCCGTGCTGCAGTGGTGATACGTCACAGTATGTTTCACGTCATTAGATCCGAACGTCTCGGTACTGTAGAGGGCGTCCAAGAATGTCATCCAAATGCTCGCCTCAGAGGCCGCTATCCAAATAAGGTTGAACTCGGGACTATTGTTCAGCATCAAGGCAAGCGTGTGCGACCGTGTTTTTAAATCAACATCTTTTCTTGCATGCACGGCATTTATTGTTGATGTGGGGGTGGCACTCGTCAGCCAGTACCACTCCCATGCGAGGGCCTCACTCAACAAATTCGTCAGAGCTATCGCCTCACCATATGTGACGCAGAGTGGCGCGCCGCGGCGCCTCATATCTTCGAGGCTCACATCCGTCGTTGCCATCTCAAAGGCCACCTGGTGCTCTGGCGGCGCGGTAGAAACCAGCGTCGCCTGGTCAGAAAATGCTGAAAGCACTTTTGTGCTTATCGACTGTCCGTGCGATATCTTAGCAATAACGGCAATCTCCACGAGAATCTGCTGAAGGTGCTCTTCAACGGAGTTCTGAGAGTCGTTGGTGTCGCTTCTGTTCTCCCCCCTCCACCAGCTCCACGATGTGTACATGAGAACACTTTGCCATGTCTCCATCAACAAAAGCTTTAGTCTTCGCATGAAAGAACATGCCTGAACAGCACCAAGGGAGCAGCCCAATTTAATATACTCTTTTGTGGTGATGTAGGCGTACTGCGTCATAACCACCGAACTCCATTTTTCTTCCGTGCTCACTGTGGTCATTTTTTTTTCCCTTTCTTTCTCTGGATTAGTCTCCCGGCTGGAACCCTTCCGCTTCGGTGTGTGGGAAAACAACGCCTCCACTCCGTGAGGGTGACCTCCTCGGGAGCAGCAGCGGCGAAGGAAAAAAAAAAAGAAGAAAAACGCACACCAGAGCAGCGACAGTGAGGACAAAACCAAAAGGAAGGTGCCGTAGCAACATGCACCACCAGCGGACAGAGCGGTAGTGATGTATGTTGAGGGGGGACAACGGAAGGCACACAAGTTTTCACGGGGATTATGATGCAGGTGGTATTAGAGGTTTCAATAAAGGCTCTTCCATTTTGTCACACATACACACACACACACACACACACACACACACACACACACACACACACACACACACACACACACACACACACACACACATATACACACAGAAAGCCTCTCCTTTGTTTCCTTTTTCTTTCTTCTTGTTCAACCTTTATATATATATATATATATATTTAGAGTTGCTTGGTTTTTCATTTCTGTAAATTGATTTTTTTTTTTACTGGAATGGCTGAAAGCTACCAGCAGCTGGTGCGTAGCCACTCGCTGACCCACGACCGCGTCCACCGCGACCACCCCTGCCACCTCGTTGCACCATTGCGCTCCCCGCCATCATCCCCATGAGGGCCATCATGGCTTGATACGGGTCTCCTCCAGCAGCCGCGCCACCGCGCCCCCCATTACCTCTACCGCCACGCGCCCGCTCAGGGCGGAAGGCCGAACGCTTTTTCGTAACCTACAAGCAACATGAATGGAGGAGAAAGAAGAGACGATTCCATGTCAGTTGAGATTCATCAGAGAGGGAATGAGTCCTTATATTAAAAAAAAATAAAGAGAGGCGGAAACGAAAGAGAGCAGTGCAGAGTGGAGGAGAGAAAAAGAGTGCGCGGTTCTAAAGAACATACTGTTTTCCAAATGTAGAGGGTTTTGTTATATATATATATGTATGCATCTTTTTCCCTCTGTATTTTGCGTGCATGACCGCTTAAAGAATATTTAGCATCTATGTGTAAGTGGGGAGCCGGTGTAAGCCACCTGATTCACCTGTGTGTATATATGCATGTATCTATTTACTGCATATGGACCACTTTCTTTGTGTATGTGTGTGTTTCATTGTTGATGTTTTTTTTTTTGTGTGTGTATTTTATTCTTAGTTTGGTTGTGAAGATACTGTTGTGTGTCTGTGTTACATGTGCCTTTACCCCCTTTTTGCTCTGCACTGCTCTCTTTCGTTTGTTTACACGTGAGTAAGAGGGGTGCACCGTGCGGCGTACAAGAGAGAGGGGGCGGGTTGAGAGAGGGGGGACGGAACTCACGCACAACATACAATGATGGTACTTCCCTTGAAGTTCGAGTTGTTCTTTGTGTCAATGGCCTTCCCCATGCCGGTGTACGACGCGAACTCCACATACGCCGTGCCTTTTAGCTCCCCGGTTGTGCGGTCGCGCAGCAGCGTGCAGTTCAGTATCTGACCACATTCAGCGAAGAATTGCGCCAACTCCTCCGGTGTAGACGTTGGACCGCCGTTATCGCCCTTCGGTAGATTGCCAACAAAAACGGAACGACCATCGCTATCCTTCGAGAAGTGATGCGGCTGCCCTGACGTTGCCACAGCCACACCGGGGGACCCATGCTGCAACAACTGCTGCGGTTGCTGATGCTGCACCGCTGTCATGTGATTTGCACCGGTCTGTGAATGTGGGAACTGCTGCTGCTGCTGCTGCTGCTGCTGGCTTGCAGTTGCACCAAAGGCCGAAACAACCCCCTGTGAGCCGAAAGGCAACTGCGACTGCGACTGCTGCTGTTGCTTCTCGCGGTACTGTCGATCCGCCTCAAGCTCCGCTTCAATTCTGGCGATTTCCGCGGCCAGGTTATCTTCCATTTTGCCCCCGTTACACGCACCTGCATGTGAACACATGCACGTGGATACATGTACACACACATGTATGAGAGAAGAAGAGAAAGCGAGAGAGAAGTGCAGTGAAAGGAATCGGGAAGGCCGCCACCACCAGCAACTGCTCAATGCCTCACAACGCAGAAACGAAACACATACACACACACACACGAGAAAAAAAAAAAAAACCAGCCAGAGTGCAAACAAAAACAGGAAAAGGTATGGCCGCCACTACCTGCCTACAAGGAGAAAAACAAAAGATCCCGACAGACGCCAGTTCCTCTTCTCGCTGTCTTGTGCTTCCTACTCACACTCTTCTCCCCCCGCTTTTTTCCCCTTTCCCGCAGCACAGACATATAAATATAAATATAAATATAAATATATGTATTTATATTTATAGAGAGGGATACATACACTATTCATATCAACACCACCATCAACAGCGCGGGCGTCTACATGTGGAGGCTTAAAACCCCTTTTGTGTTTTGAGCGCCAAAGCGTCAACCTCCGGCGCCTTCTCCTCCTCTGGCGCGCATGGGAAGTGCTGAGTGATAAAACGCACATACTGCTCGTCCGACACAGCAAGCGCAAAGAAGGCGCTGCGGTCATACCCATCAGCCCCTCCACGGCCTTTCTTCCTCTCCTGCAACTGCTCCCACGATAGCCCAGGGACGGCGCCGCATATGAGCTGATCGATCATCGCCTCTGAGACTTTACTTTGACCCTGCGCGTACGACAGAAACGCCGTCTTGATACGCTGCGTCTCATCGTGTGATACCTTCACCATCAGCGTGCTCTCAGTGTTATCCACAGGGGAAAGAACAACAGCAAGAAAAAAGAGTCTACCTTAAGATAAACACAATGCGCCTTATGCCGTTTTTCTCGCTATGGTCATCAAAAAAAAAAAAAGGGAGTGAGCAAAGCAGCAGCGTTAAAAGGGGATAAATGCCCCCCTCCCCTATGTCGACAATACCACACGTCATAATGGTGGCAGCATCGGTACTGGAAAACCAAAAGGAAAAGGATAAACGACACTGCAGCGGCCGATGGCCACCGCGACCCTTGCATTCAATATCAACAATAACAGCGCCCCCACACTCCATGTTTGTTGTTCGTTGAATCTCTCCAATGAAGTCGTTCCTCGCTCTCATTTCTTCTTTCCCCAGAACGGCATCTTGAGACACGGACCGTCTTATTCATGTCACACATACGCCACCACCGCTTCACTGGAAGACGTAAAACGCAGACACGTAAATACCGTTTTCTTCGAGAGTGCGCATGTGCCGCTGGTCGCGCACAAAAAGAACTCATGATGCTGCAGTTGCAACAACATCATACACACAGAAAAAGATGATGACACGTACAGATAAAGAAAATCAAATTTCTTTTCTTGCATTGCTCACATTTCCCACCGCATGTAAGGCTGCATCTTGCGCCGTACCCATTCCAGCACACTCTTCCGCTCATCCTCGCTGCAGGCGGCAGCGGAGAGGCCTGTGGGGGAATGGCGACAGTTTTGGTAATACCCACCATTGATCAGTTCATCCCGAACGCAGCAATCTACCACCACTTGGCTTCCTTCTCGCGCCGTGCGCATAAACAGTAGGTAGAGGTAGCGTCCCCACCGAAACGTTTCGGCCAGCGGGACATGGCGGTAGAGGTTTGTGACAACGGCACCAGGAACTGTGACACATGCGGTGTAACGTGGAGCATTGCTGCTAGTAATCTTAGCACTATTTCTGCTGCTGCTACTACTACTGGATGTGAGGCGCGCCGTCACACTTTGCACACTGGCGTAGGAGCGAATCGCCAGGTCCTGCGCGTGATAGATGCAGCCCAGTTTCGTGAAGCCATATTGCTCAAGCCCATCAAACTTGTCTCGCACACGCGGTGACCACAGCCCGCGGCCTGAAAGATATGTCGAGACGATGTTGCCCTTCACCGCGACGTGTGCGGAGCATGTGACGTACACCACACGACCGCCACTCTCTGAAATGAGTGGTAGCAGACCTTCCGTGAGCAGGAATGGCCCGAGGAGGTTGACGGCGAGTTGTTCATCATCACCAAAACGTGACATTATCTGCTTTTGCCGCATCACCCCTGCATTGTTTACAAGAACATCCACTTGCATCCTCTGTTGCTGTGCACGTTTGCAGTACTCGGAGACGGAGACAAAATCGGAAAGATCCAATGCGGTAAAGTTTATCCGCTGCTCCTTGCTGCAAGCAAAGCGTTTAATGTATGCCATCGCCTGTTCCACGTTGGGCCCGTCACGTGACAGCACCGTCACATCGGCACCCATCGAGACCAGCTGTGCTGCCGTCTCTCGCCCAATTCCACTTGTTCCACCCGTCACAACAACGCGGCGACCTGTCAAGTTCTTGTGCGACTTGCACCGCCTGCCGCGTGCGTATAAACGGGAGAGGAGCAAAAGCACCGCCAGGTACAGCACCTGAAGTTCAGGCAGCACCTCGGAAAAAAGCGTAAAAAACGAGGCAACATATGCAACGAGGCAGCCAAGCGGTAGTACGATGAATGTGGACCCGTCACGGAGGATTGTGAAGGTGTGCCTTCCGTAGTTATACGTGTGCTCGCCATCAAATATTCGCACCGAGCGGTGCATGCCGGGAAAGAGTGGCTCCTGTTTTGCCTGCGACAACTTGCGTGGCCGCAGAAGAATCGCACTCTTCTGGTGATACCAACGCGTACTCTTCCAAAACCTCATGGGCGCGACGACACCAACTGATGCAGAGGTGGAAACAGTGGCAGCGCGGCGCCATCCCGAGGTGTACGCCATCGCCTCAGCGCTTGACTCCTTCACAGCCGCAAAGACACCAACAGGCACGCACAGCCCTCCAAGCAGCAGAGAACACAAATAAACAGAAAGAAATAAACAAGATACAAAGCAAAGGAAGGCGTTTCCAGACCGAATACATATATATATATATATATATATATATATATATATATATACCAAAAAAAAATACCGTCTAACACAGTGGCTGTTTTTTCACTAGCCTTATTTTTTTCTTTTTTTTCGTTGTTGCATGCCCCACACCTTCACCTCTGAACGAGACATTACTCACACCTTTGTCTGCTGCTCATGGCTTTACTGTGTAGTGCTTCGCGATTGTTTTTGCCATTGCCCAATGCACGACCTCATCGCGGCTAATCGGGTCATGTGCGCGGTGACTAAGCCCAGCTGGCATCAACGTACACTCTGCATAGTAACCACCATTTTCTATGTCATCGCGCACGCAGCAATTCACCACCGTCTGGCTTCCCTCAAAACCATCTTTAATCCAAAGTGAGCGCAGTGTGCGTGCAAAAATACCTGTTCCGAGCAGCGGCGGAGTTCCCATATTGAAGAGGTTTGTCGCGCAGAATCCAGGGTCACTTATGCACACATCCACCGGCCTCAGGTCGGACCGCTGGTTAAGAGGCACACCCTCGTAGCGCCGCGCGGCGATAGATTGCGCATGGTATATGTTGCCCAATTTGGAGGCACTGTAGCGACGCGCCGTCAGCTGCGGCTCATCGAGCGTCGGCTTTGGTTGCATGCGCTCCTTTACGACATTCGCCTTACGAACTCCATTGTGCGAGGAGCACGTGACGTACACAACACGACCACCATGTTTTGACCGACGCAGCGACGGTAGAAGCGCCTCCGTAAGGTGAAAAGGGCCAAGAAAGTTCACGCCTATGTGTTCCTCAAATCCCTGCTTTGTAACTGTTGGATCCTCACTGCAGATAGCGGCGCAGTTCACTAGTAAGTCGATGCGGTCGTGAAACATCCCTTTGATGCGCGCGGCACAGGCCATCACATCAAGTTGATCTGATAAATCCAGCTGGATGAACGTCAGGCGTTTCTCCAGCGCCTCCGAAATGGTACCCTCTTTACACCGGCAGTGTAACTTCATGTACTCTCGCGTCGCCGCTTCCCGTCCGGGGCGGGAAGCAATGATGACGTGTGCACCCATGTCAAAAAGCTGCATCGCAGTATAGAGACCGATTCCACTTGTGCCACCAGTGATCACGCAGGTGTAGCCAGAGAGGTCTTTTTGAATCTTATTCATTCTTCCCCGCACACACAGACGCTGAAGCACCACGCAAAAACTCCAGTAGCAGCCTTGTGTGATCCATGAAGTTGGGAGAAGCGGTGTGATAGCGTAGTTCACCGCCGCCATCATCACCGGTACCCACATGCGGCGGCTGTGCAGCAGCATGTACCCCATATGTCGCTGTGAGGAGTAACCGGCGAGGACGTCCTCGTCGGTGCACGCAGAAGCATCCGCCGCGTTTGTGCTGAGCGCATGAATCTTATTTAACTTTGGACGCTCGGAGCGTCTTGTCGCCGCGGGTGAGCTCTGGCGGCGCAGCATTCCTGACATACTCGTTGCCCCAGCACACGCCATCTTTCTGCCAAGAGGGAGAAATCGCTGCATCTACTTCCTGGCCTTCGTTTGCTCCTAGCGTTTCTCTGCCCTGTGAGTGATGTGGCACCCCCCCCCCAAAAAAAAAAAAAAACAAAACAAGTAAGCAAACAAAGGGTTTTTCGCACGCGTAGCGTGAGATTGTGGTTCCACGTTTCATTGCACCAAGAAGAAGAAAGACCACATTCAGCCTCAAGCCTTTTAATTACCACCCTGCTGTGTAACACGCTGTTGGAAGTAATATAGGAAAGTAGCATCACCTATATATATATATATATATATATATATATATATATACCAGACCCTCAGTCGTATCCCTCCCCCTTTAATGGCGCCAGTTCCCATTCGGGCCGCCGCTGAACAGGTTTCACATTCTGCTGCTTCGCTGTGCCATTGTAGTCCCCAATTTTCTTCGCCACATTCTCCTGTGTCACATCCGGCTTTTCCATCCACTCTCTCAGGTAGTCATCTCGAGATTTAGCGACAGAGTCTCGCTGGTCCTCGTATGAGTATCGTGCCCAGTACTTACGCTGCCGTGGGTCGAACCACTGCGGCTTTTCCTCCTGCAGGTTGTAGTAGGCAGCCTTCATGCGCTTGTGGTATGGCATCTCCTGATGACGCATAGAATTCTTCTCCACAGGGACCCCCATGCGGAGGTCGTACTTGGACTTCTCCTCGTACGACATATACATTCGGTTCTTTTTATACCACTCGCTGTGGCCCTCCTCGCCGGGCTCCGGGCCCCATTCCTCCGGCCAGCCGAATTCCGGCGGGGGTGTGAGACCATCGTCCTCTTTCTTCCACTCATGCAAATGATGCAACTTCTCTGACTCTGTCAGCTGCTTCTTCGGCTCAAGGTTCTTCACACTGAGACCAAGGGCCTGCTCTTCGTACGTCGAGTAACGCGGCGCCGGTTCATGTTTGGGGAACATGTCCTCAAAGTACTTATAACCGCTACGTAGTGGGGCAATGGTGGGGCGAAAAATACCAACCACCCACCGTGCCGAAGAGCGCTGCATCGTGTGTCTTCTTGGACACTAGAGCGTATGCTTCCACCGTATGCCTTCGCGGCAACACCAATTTCTATATATATATATATATATATATGACGGTACTGCTGCTACTGGCTCTCCAACCCCACTGCGAGACAAAACCAGAAAAAGGAAAACAACTAGAGAAACAAATAACGGCACTGCAGAATAACAGCACGAGCGAAGGTCACACAAGTGATTTATCCAATGCAGTATCTCTGAATATATTTCCCCCCTTTTCCTTTTTACTAGTGACCTATTCCTATTTCGAAAATACTATGACTTTGAATACTCATTTGGCAACACTTGCCGAAGGAAAGATGCAAAGTCGTTTATCTCTTCGGGAAGTGCCGAATGTGCCATTGGGTATGATTTCAGCGTGAACGGCGTCACTCCAGCCTCTTGCAGGACTTTTCTCGTCTTCTGCGCTGCATCAAAGGGCACAATCTGATCTTGTGTGCCGTGACACATGAGAATAGGAGTCTTTTTATTACACAGACGCGACAACACTTCGCTGCCACCAGCCAGGTATCCTGATAGAACCGCGATACCAGCTGGGGCAATACGAGAAGTAAGTCCCGCCGCAAGAGATACCGCCGCGCCCTGGGAAAAACCAGCATACACGACTCGAGTACTGGGAATGCGAAAACGCTTCGTTGTGGTGTACGCCAAGCTCTTGAGGTACTCTGCAGACATCATCACCGCCTCCCCATCTTGACGACCAGAAGATGACTCACTGATCACGTCCCTGATGTCATACCAGGCATTCATTTGCATGCCTCCATTAATAGTCACGGCTCTCATCGGGGCTGTTGGAAGAAGAAATAACAAATGCGGAAAACGGCTCGCCAGGTCCGATGCGACATCTTCCCACCCAGCTGCTGAGTCTCCCAGACCGTGTGAGAGCGTAACAACACCACTAGGGTTTCCCTTGTTGCCGATTTGCAACAGGGGGCCGTACCGAAGCCCGTAAGTTATCAGCTGCGTTTCACGTGTTGTGGCAAGCTTGGCCTGCAAATCCTTTTGTTCTAGACAGTCCGAGAAGTTCCTCAAGCCGTAAAGTGTACGCATCTCATCTTTTATCTCAGCGATCGTCAAATTCTCTACCGGTGTGCCGAACATAATGATACTCGTTGTGTGGTTAAACAATAATGATAGACGTCGCTCAGACTTATATAAGAGAAGGTTGAAGAGGTTTAGGGTTAGTGCAGGCGAATGCAAATACGCCCCCAAGGACATAAACAATGAAAATCCCTAGGGTGAGAGCGAATGAGATTTCAATGGGTAAACATACTGCGACACACACACACACACACACACACAGAGAGAGAGAGAGAGAGTCAGTTCACTTTTAATATAATGATTTTTATTCCAACGCACCCAGCGGTGAACTTCGGGATGCAGAAGCGCACATGGGAGATAAAGAAAGAGAGATGAGGTGTGCAGAATGCTAGGCTTGCCTTGGCTTTACGGCAAGAGACTTCTGGATGTGCGCCACCTTCACCAGGAGGAGGAGAGCGCCGTACAACATGCCCACCAGAAGTATCGGGTATCCCCACCGTTCTGCCATTGAGGACGACGCACGTTCCAACCACCTCTGTTGCGCCACATCATCGAGTGTTATCCCCGTAAACCTCAATGCAGCAGGAAGCCATGCGATGCCGTCGCCTGCAGTCCCAGTAGCGCGGAACTCCAGAATGAAAAAGGCGCGAGACCTCTCCACGCCCTTCGTCTCCTCTTCAGTGTATGTTACGATACCCACTTCCATCGGAGTTCCATCATGGGGATTCTCCTGGTACAGCTTGCACGTGTGCGGCGTCCAAAGCGGGTTTCCTGCGGAATCGGCGCTACCACGCCATGAGACTACACGGTATTCAAAGAACACGTCTTCCCATCCCGAAGTAGTGGAAGACTGAAGTGTACACCGTCCACGACGGACCTCCCTCGTTTTCACCCCCCATTCCTCGCACTGCAAAGTGGCCAGCTGTTGCGCGAGATGCACAGTCACCATTCGCCCCCCTGCAGAGGCGGTGACATTTGTTTCCACGAGATCCATCCACTCGGACGAGTCTCGTGTGCGGGAGGCAATGCGCCACTGCATATTCGGGTTTTGCATCCGTACCACCAGGCTTCGCCCATTTGTCACAATCATTTCCCCCATCACCGTGCCCAACTTGTTTTCAGCAGAACAGAGCTGTAGAAAAGCGAGCGCAAAGAGCACCAATGCAAAGACTGACGCCGACATTTGTGGCTTCTGCGAGCGCATCGTGAGAATGCGCTCTTCACTAAGACTCTATCATTGAATGGGGCGGGTGTACGCGAAAGGGAGGCAAAACAAATGAATAAAAAAAAAGCCGAAGAAAAAAAGTTAGCATGGCAACTGTTTCGGAGAGCAGGCAATTACATACACACACACAGAGAGAGGGAGAGACATGTATATATACACGTACGTATACAAGTACAGGGACTGATCTGTACTCTGCTTGCTCCATACGAAACTGTAACACGAACCTTTTTCTACCCTGACGTGCATTTCTCTATCGCTCTTCTTTTTCCTCACGGTGCGCTCAGGTCCTCCAAAGGTATCCACACAATAATACAATTCCCCGAAATCATAAATAATAGCAGAGAAAAAAAAAAACAAAAACAACGGTTTTTCTTTTAGGGGGTCTCTAAGACTCTATTCTACTGGAGAACCATATACACACAATGATATATATATATATATATATGCGAGTGTGTGTGAGTGTCTAAATGGTTTTGCAGCACTTTCCCCCACCCACCGTGCAGCACTCACATCGCGTCACTTCACATCTCCTACACGCATGCAAACACAAGAGCTCCTACAGACAAGACAATATTAAAAACTCTTTTTACAGAGTTATTTTTTTTTGAAATTCCTCTGTGTTTGTTGTTCTTTTTCGCATACACCTCTCACTCATTCTTTCACACAAAAGTAGAAGACAGACAATGGTCTACCGAATAGATCGCTTCACTTATCTTGCCCCATCATAAGAGAGAAGCCAAGGAACACAGGTTCCCTGCACTCCCTGTGCAGAGGGCAGTGAGATGTTACGCGCTGGAGCCCTTCAGCAGAGTTCGCGATGTAACACCCCTCATGAGGCTTCACTAGTGAGTAGAGACGATGCACGCAGCGCCTCAACCAGCCTCACCCCACACAAGGCAGTGAGGGGGTTGGGATAGGTGTTTTTTCGACGAAATATATATATGGGAAGCGCCGCATGCGTGTATAACATGAAAAGAGATTAAATCGAAGTATAACGGTCGTGCTGTCGTAATTTGCGGGATGGAAGCGAGTCTAAAGCCGTTCCTGTACATGACCTTTAAGAAAACAAGCGTATATACGTGCATGAATATACTGCTTTCCCAGAGGCTGTACCAAATGCTGACAGCTCAAGTAGCCACGTGAGTGCACGGAGAGGCATTTTGTGTTGGTGGGCGAAGAAAAAAAAAAAAGTAATGCATAGAAAAATGACAAGATAGTTATATTTCCACCCACAAGTTCGTTAATAGTCACAACGGTGGGGTAGAGAGCAGATAATTTGGAACATCTGCATTCCTGCTTCTACTAGAAAACTGGTACTCAACATAATCCTCAACAAGCGAGTAAGTCATGTGGAATCGGTGGTGTCAACATACCGCCAGGGCGTGGTGACGTCTCACGGTACTCAAGAAAAGTGCCGAAACTTGGTGCCCCACCACCATTGGGCTCTTGACGAGTGTGTAGGCTCAGTCGATCTTCACATCTCCCCATTTCAATACTTTGGGCCTTGTGGTTCCCCATGCCGTGGTGGTTTACGCCGTAATTAGAATGTGGTGCATAAAAGTTGACCCTTTGACGGTTTTCCAGTGCCTGGGATGCGCTTGATTGAACACCAAGATAAGATTTTGGTGACGTGTGCCACTGGCGACGGTCCGCATTTACATCCTCGTGGCTTCTGCTGCGGAATGTTGATTCAGAGTCCCTTGGCTTGTTCTCGTCATAGTTCTTTTTCATGACCCCTGCGAGTCCTTTATCTTTCAGTTGCACAGCACTTCCTAGGCCGTTGTTGAGAGAATTATTGGTACTGGGGCTACAGCTCCTCAGAGGCACATCCCATGAATCACCGTACGCGTCATTTAGTGCGTCACAGAGCTCCCTCTCACGACCTGTATACTCTTCGAGAATGGCCATCATCTCCCGTTTTGATTGCTCAGGCTGGCTTTGAATAAACCGCTCCAACGTCATCCTGTCTCGGTTGCTCGAGGTTTGTCGGGTGCCCTGAAGTCGCGGCATCGGTGCCATGAGTTCTGTGCCCACCACTGCAAGGCCTTGACGTCCCCGCTGAGGACTACAACCACGCGAAAAGGAAGAGCACAAACGCTCCGTGATCGACGGCTGCTCATAATACTCCCCCCCGTGAGGGGAAAGAGATCGCTTGGGATACAAGACAAGGGCGGTGACACTAGAGGCGTAACCCGACTGTGACTGGTCACGATGCGGACGATCTTCAACCATCCTTAGCGGCCGCCATTCTTCCGGGCGAACGTTCGCCTTTGAATCGAAAACAGAACGAGCCGACGGCGAAGAATCCCTTGTAACCACGTTCCGTTGTTTTGGCTGCTTGTCGCCCTCAATCAGGGACCAGGTCCGATTTGGTGCTGAGCGACATGGGCTTTGATCGCGTTCATCGCGGGCGGCAACAATCCATCGATCACGGGTATTAGAGCGACACCTCCGAGACGATAATTTTTTCAGCTTTTCCGAAGGGCTACATCGGCATGTAGGTGTTCGACAAACACTGGAGCAGCGTTGTGGGGTCCTCGTTGGCGGGGGCGGTATTGGGCGGCCCGACTTGGTGTACATGTGACGCGCTCCAGACATGTGTGGAATCCCTACCAAGTTTTTATTCAGTTCGCTTTCTTTCTTTCTTTCTTTTTTTTTTTTTGTTGTTGTCGTATGTTTGCGGTTGCCCTTGCTGTGGTGGAGAGATGCAACAAAGCAAGAAGAATGGTCTATCCCCACTTATCTTGCCCCATCATAAGAGAGAAGCCAAGGAACACAGGTTCCCTGCACTCCCTGTGCAGAGGGCAGTCAGATGTTACGCGCTGGAGCTCTTCATCAGACTCCGATCCGTTGACTTCTACACGAGGGTTTTACGAAGGAGTAGAAAAGGTATGCACAACGCCTCAACCAGCCTCACCCCACACGAGGCGGTGAGGGGGTATGGGTAATTGAGTTTTAGATGAGAGAAAAGAAAACCATGAGACGCTTCCAGAGTGCATCAATGAGAAAAGTAATCAGCGAGAGCATTTACTCTTGTAAATATGTGACATAACACCGGGCCACGACTACCTCCCCTCTTGGCCGCAGGCTCTGCATTTGAAACGCATAGACAACAGCCGGTGAAATTTCACACTTCAATGAATCACTTCTCTCAGAACTAAAAAAAAAAAGAAGGACCCTCCAAATGAAAAATAAAAAATTTAAAAAAATGTTCCCCGACAAACAACGGAGAGAATCATTAATCACAAAAAAGAAAAAAAAAGAAGCGAGAAAACTTCAATTCGTTGCACGGAAAAATCTTCCCTATACAAGAAAGAGAAAAGAAAAGAAATATATATATATATATATATATATATATATATAGTGCTGGAAAGAAAAAATATTGAATGCACGCTTCGAGTAAGTTTGTGATGGACAAAATTTCCCACTCCAGTATCTCGTACTACAGTAACGACAACCCAATGAAAGACGGAGTACACTCTAGAAGCAGAAAGAGAGTCTCCCCCTAACCCCAAATAGAACTCACATTACAGAGCACGTCACCCATCGCTCATACGACCTCCTCAGAGCCTTCGTCACTTTCGTCATGTCATGCATTGCTATCTGCTCAGAAAACTCAGGGCTCTTCCAGTTATAATTACACGAGCGCATCTTCACCTTCACGTTCTCAAGGTCTTTTTCATGCTTCTCCAACACGCCTAAATTATCTGCTGTATCATCAAAATACATATCTACGGCTTTTACTTTCTCGTGATATATGTAAGCACTTGCAGAAAGATGTACGTAATGCAAATGCTTGGAGGGGCAACCGTAGGGCATCAATTCGATCAAAGTGCGACAGTAACTTCGCAAGCGCCCATCCATCCACAGAACGTGCGTCAAGGCCATGCCATGTATGCCCATCAAGACATCGGCATGGCGAGTGACATGGTACTGCTCATCCAGCTCTAGGGACCCCATATCTACCACTTGCACATTAAAGCCGATTTTTTCGGCTTCCGCAATCATGAAACTGGAGTTGTGAACCCTACGCTTACTGCGGGTGATAAACACGAGTCTGGGTTTGTAAATCATATTCGCTTCTGCGCATTTACCACCTCTGCACTGCGTCATCATTTCCACTTCTGACTTCCAAAAATGCTTTGCAATGTGCGGAACGCGTTCGAATCGGCGAATAATAAATGGATGGACCCCACCCCTCTTCTCATTGGTTGTTTTCACCGCATCTAACTTGGTCTCGTAGGGTGTATCATTCATGTAGCGGAGCATCAAGTCAGAAGCCAGGATAAGTGGAAGATTTTTCATTTTCATAGCATTATAGCGAACAAGACCCACAAACATCGCTTGGCAGCTGCAGTACACAAGATTTTTATTCAGTACAGGCGCCGTATCGAAAAAGTAGCGAGCAGGTGCTTTGGGATACGAAAAAACATTCATAAGTTTTGCCGTCTGAGAGGTCGCAGTCCTTATGTCTGACCGCGTCCACACCAGCCGGCTAGCTGGAAGCGTGAAGAATTGTGTGGGCGTGTCTCCAAATTCGCTGAAAGAATACGAACCGCTTTGTCCCTTAGCTGTCAACATGAGTGACATCACCGGCTCCACCACATCCTGCATGCTATGATAAAGTTGGCCCAACATGAAGCGCCCAATGGGAACAATACCAATCGCAGGTACGACAGTCACACGTTCGACGGAATGCCCCTCCCACAAACGCATAAGCGAATGATCACTCAGTTTATTCCACGATAAATGCAGATATGTTTTTTCCTGTTCAGGCCTCTGATGAGGCTGGAGGGCATCATCGTCGTAGTACACCTTCTTGTTACGAAAGCAAACAGGTCGGGGAACGGCAAAAAATGAAAAATCCCCCAAGGGATATGAGGAACTAGAATTTATTCCATTTGCATTCCTCCATGAAGCGTCTTTAAGCGTAGGGGCGTATTTATCACAAAAGCCACGGAGCTCCTTCAGCAGCAGGGGAGGATTACCATCAACCTTCGACACCTGAAGTATGGTCCCACCACCAACGCCCTTCACCAGCTTGCGCCCGGAAACGCCCGGAGGAGCATCAAAATCCGCCTGATAGTAAAAGAACAGAGTGAGAAGCGATACCGAGAAAGTGGTCATCAGAGAAATAGAAGATGTGAAAAGACTGGTTGTGGTGTTACTACCCGAACGACGTCTACGAGTCATTCGGAAAAGCGAGACCCTATTAGGCATTAAAACACAGCTCTAAAATTTATTAGTGGGAATATATATAAATATATACTTATATTGTTACATAAGTAAAGACATTTCAGAGAGACACGACACATACCTAGAAACAGCACAGATCAACAGCTCTGGAAATGCGTAGTGTGAAAGATGAAACATCGGCCATCCACTCACACTGGACTTTTTTTTTTAAAAAAAAGGGGGAAGAAGAAGAGAGAAACGAAAGAATCCCCACCATACGCAATGTTGTATCAAACCTTGACTGCCAATGCCCCCCGTTATTTTCCCCCGCCAACATTACGAGAACGGCATCACTCAACAAATAAAAAAGCGGTAACACCCTCAGGGGTCTCTTCCCACCGCAAAGACTCCCCGCCCCTCCCCGAAGAAGAGGGAATCGATGGGTGTGCAACAGAAAGACATTCCCTCTTCTTCGGGAAGACTCCTCCACAACGGCGCGCTGCATCGAAGGCAAAACAATCAGCGAGAAGAAAAAAAAAAAAAACAAAATCCAAAAACAGAATAAAGAGTGGATGGCCTCCTCTCAGTCGACATTCTCTTCGCAGACTCCTAAAAAAAGTGTCATTGCGCAGGCTAATATAAACAAACACGAATAAAAAAAATATCCAAGAATACGCTTCTACGGGATAAGTCGTGTCCTCTGGAAAACTCGCACACGAAATCCAGAGGAAGGAAAACAAAAGGAAGCTACAGCGAGAGAAAAAATTATTATGAGATCACGACCACTCTTTGAAGTCTTTTCCAGAAAAAAAAAGGGAAACTCCATGAGCCGAGGGATATGGTTTAAAACTCATGTAACGGTTTTCACCACCCACAACAGACCAAAGAGAATAGCCTCGCCCACTTTCCCTTCATAAGTAAAGAACAAAGTAGAAAAATGTCGTTTTAATCCTGGTATACATGAGTAGAAAAAGTAGACAATTATTAGAACTGAGGCGTGGGTCCTGTGCAGGACTCCTCTATATGTCAAGGCTTTACTTACGAATGGGGAGGTGCAGGCAGCGCCTCATCACCCCGCCTCCTGCGCGAGGCGGTTGGGGCTGGGTGGGTGGGTTTTTTCAAGCAGAAAACTCTGTGTGACGCCACCTGCGTGTAACGAAAGATATTCCAATCGTGGGAGAGAAATTGATAATAGCAGTTGGGTTTCGATCATTCCCCTGACGCAGGCTCTCAGACAGGTACCAAAATATACCTTCCAAGCAAACCACACCGCGAGGGGAGCGGCAGGATTCCGCCTTCACGCAAACAGGGAGCTGAGGATTAAAAGTATGGAAGAGAAGAAACAAAACCACATGATACGCAGAAAGAAACCGCCCCCCCCCCAAAAAAAAAAACAAAAACAAAAACAAAAGGTAAAACGTTGGCTTTCCACTCAAGCTGATTCTTTTCACTGGCTCCTATATGATAAAAAAAAAAACATAAAGAATGCGCGTACGGGATGTAACAAAACACAAAACTCAACGATCAACAAGAAAAAAATATAAGCCAGAAAATGTTAGCTCTTTTAATTGGGTCACGCAGATTTTAAAAAAATCATACAATAAACAACAACAACAACAAAAAAAAAAAAACGAGAAAAAGTGTGACAAAAGGGCCCCCTACAACGTGCGCTCAGAATATGGTTTATTTTCGGTCTCCATCAGCCGGACCTTCACAACCCGCTTCGCAACTCCAACTGCAGTTCGCAGCGTGGCTGATGACG
>JASANU010000817.1:47693-67161 GCA_030849675.1 Trypanosoma platydactyli | reverse complement strand
GGCAACCGGATGCAGGTCGCATGGGATTGCGTGGCCTCGGAGAGCAGGGCAGCAGACGGCATTTCGAGAGGCCAGATTGTAAATCAAATGAAATTAGCGAGGGGAGGGAAGAGATGAAACCTGCCAAAGGCGCTTTTAGCCCCTCATTTTTCGTCACCACCTTTTTTTTTTCAGATGCCAAGGGCTCTTTTCGGGTTTTTACTGGTAGTCTGATTTGATTTTTGGTTTGATGGAAGCAACTGTTGGAACCCACAAGCATTCTTTTTTATGGGGGGAGGTGCAAGGCGTAGACTTTTTTTTTGTCTTTCATTCTCTTTCTTGAATCTTCTATTTTTCAATATATATATATTTGGGTATTTTATTTCCTGTTTCTCACCTCACTTCTAGTTTCTACAGGTGATGAACGAAAGAATAAATAGTCATATTGCTTGAACGATAAGAAAAAAAGATCTTTGGCTTAGTGGTGACAAAATGGATCTTGTAGAGCGCACTGTCGAAGGGCTTTCTTGTGGACTTCTTCTTGCCCCGAAAGGATGGACTCTTCGAGTGCACCACGACGTATATGAGGATTCCTCGCTGAATGTGGCACATTTTTGGCGTGTTGGTATTTCCAAGACTTTTCTGTATGTGGCGGAGCATTTTGTTCGGCGTGACTCAGCAGCAGGCAGAGAGCCTTCAATGAAAAAAACCCTACAGAACCGGTTAATCACACACCTTACACAAATCGCAGGCGGTTCACAAACACCTTTTTGGTGTGTGTGGGAGGTGACGAAATCAGTTGAGGGTGCAACCCAAAGCCCTCTAGCAGCGCTGCTGGACGAATTTGTGCTACTGTTGTATGTGGTTCTTTTTGTGGTAGACTGTGAACTTGTTGATGCAGAGATGTCCTTCAATCGGATCGTTGACGACTTAAAGGGGCGCTATACATGCGCCTTGAAAGAGAGGGAAACTGCAGGGAACGTTGTTCCGTGGGCTGTTGCCTGTAGTGGAGTGTACACATCACGCGGCCGCTCAGTTATTCAGCTTGTCCGACGCGTCGGTTGCTCCATTCAGTGGTGTCCAACCACGTGTGCACGAGGGGACTGGCTGCAGGATGTTGTGGCAAAAGAGCTACATCTGGAGTCCGAGAATCTGCGCTTTTCCATTTGCGCAGCTTGCCCTGTCGTTGTGGCGCTTCTTCCTCTTTCCCCTGGAGTCTCCTTGTTGAGCCACTGCGCAATGCGTCGTGTTTGGATGAACCATGTGGAGGGTAGTGGGTGGTGTTGTGAAAAGGTGATGCAAGTCAGCACATCGTTGCCAGATTTGACATCTTCTTTATCCTCGCCGCTTTTCTCGTGTGCGATTACTCCGCGCAGTACTTTCTACCTTCTTGTAAAAGAGAAAAGTGTTGTGGAGGAAGGTGTAGTAGCTTGGGTCACGGAGCCACGGGTGGGCGGCGACAGCTGTGTTGTCTTACTGACTCCGCTGAAGAGGGCGGAGGGCGAAGTCGCTCTCACAACTGACGCTTGCCGAGAGCAGTGTGAGTGGATACTCTCTAGATTTCATGTGTCTGTTTCTACTGCTGCCTCGTGGACGGTGTTGAGCTTTGGAAAAGAGCCTGGTTTTTTGTTTCGTGAAGGGAATCTTGTTGTGCAGATTCCCTCCAAACTGCCTGGGTATGAAGACGCGACCGCCACTTCAGCTGCTGCCATCAGCAGTGCCAATGGGGTGTCACTGGGCTCGATAACTGTTGCGGCAGGTGTTGTTGGAAAGAATTCGAAGCGGCAAGTAACAGTAACCCTTCTTGAGGATTTTCGCTCCGCAGAGGAATATGTGGATTACGTCATAACTGAGTATCTATATGATATACCACTTGAGAGAAAGTTGGCCGTCTTCCGGAAGCGAAGGACGAAACAGGCGATGCCACCGTCTGGGAAGGATGCTCTTGGGAAGGAAGAGGAGTACTCATTCTGGATTTCCCTTGGCGACAGAGGGGCTGTGTATTACATGGTGCGTGAGAGTGGTATTGGTCGTTTACTGCTGATGCAGGCATCTGTTCTAGGTATCGCCTTTGGAGATACGATCGCCTCAATGTGGGAAACATGGGTTTCTGGTATTGGTATTGCGGTCATTCCCTGACGAAGGTGTTGCGCAATAGCTGAATTGGTGGTACACAAGTCTTTCTATTTGAAATTACCGTTTTGTGTCTCCGTGTCAGGCGGATAGAAGTTAAATGCACTTTCTTCTTTTTCGGTTAGCTGGGAGAAGGAAAAGACGTGGTTGGTAAAAGGACGCAAGCGGTTTTCCTCCAGTTTCAGTTTAAAAGGTGATTTTTAGTGCTACCTATATATATATATATATATATATATATATATATATATGCAATTCCCTAGTGTTTTTTTCCCACAGCGGTGCAGCCATCTGTCATGCGCATTCAGCACTAGGGGGGAGCTGAGGACTGCGATGGTTTCGGCGGACAGGCTCCTTATATTCATAGAGGGGACACTGCGTGCAACTGGTCCTGTATTTGGTGTCTTCAATGATGAGCAAGAAGGGAAGAGAAAAGATGTGGAGGTGGTGGAAGCCGTGCGTCAAATTCGTCTGTGCGACTTTAGAGATGATATTCGGGTGGCTGTTGTGGGAGCGAACGGTGTGGTGGTTGTCGATGTCAATAGTCACGATATGCATCTGGAGTACCGACGAGTGTCTACAGACACTCGTCCTGACGGCTCCGCGTTAGGGCAACCTGCGCCATCTCCCTTTCTCCCAAGGATGACGTCAGTGTCGGGATCACGGGGCTCTTCCTGTATTTCAAGGTGGGACGCAGCGGTGGGTTCACACAAATTGCGTGAAACAATTGACGCCCAGTTCATCTCCTTCTCTTCCCTTGCAATCGTCTTGATGGATGAGGCTCTGGTTGTCGAGATGAATGCTCAGGGTGACAGTGTAAAGTGGCGCATCTGGGGCTCCTACAGCAAACTTGCTGTGTGCCGCGTTAATATGCATCTCGCATTTGCCCTGCACTCATCTGTCGTGGAAGTTTTTCCGCTGAAAATCAAGAGTTGCTGGGAGAAACACTCCTCCCTGACCATGGAATGTGAATCAAGCGTGGTCTTCTCCCCCCCAGAGGGCCAGTTTATATCCCCCCTCCAATTCTCTACTCGTGATGAGTTTGCTAGTCATGGTGTGTCAACGAAGCTGGGGATCTACAAGGTTGCTACAATCGAATGGCACCGCGTCACTAGTCACAGTATACTTTGCGTTACTTGTCAGCACCCACACGACGGGGGAATATCTGTCGCCCTGTTTACTCTGAAAGCTATACCAATGGTCTGGTTGCCGCTACGAGAACAAGGTTGTGCCGTGGCGAACTTGGCTGGTCGGTTGAGGAACGACCAATCGTTGCAGCTCATACCCGCTGCAACGATTTCTCTAAGTAGTATTTCATCATCTCCTCTTTCAATACAGTGCGTCCCTAATTTATCCCGCTCCTACGATACTACATCGATTGGTAACAAACTAGAGTTTTTTTGCCTCGAGATGGACGGAACCATTTGCATCACGAGTTATCGATTTGACCAAAAAATTCAGGGGAACCTTTCCAAACAGCAACCCCCCCGTCTTGTGGCTCCAGAACTACTTCGCCCGCTGCAAGAAAGCTACGGTGCTATTGCCCGAATTGATGTTTTACCCATATGGCGGTCGAGAGCCCCTGCATTCGGCACTGTTACTCCGCAAGCAGGGCAGCTACTAAAAGCTAGACGCTACCGTTTGTTGTTGCACTTTCTAAATGGTATGGTGGCGAAGGTAATGGTTGATCCTCTGGTGGAAAGGGTGCGTGTAGAGGCGTTTCTGACACTAGGGGTGGATCCATTACCGCTACACCTCGCCACTGGCTGTGCCACTGGTGGGGAGGTGATATTGTTTGGGCTTTCTCAGGTGCGCGCGTTTGCGGTTGAGCACCTTGAGAGGGGTCCTGAAATTTCCGAGACAAGGGTACTAGCGGTGGCACCGATCCCAACAGAGCACCGTCATCTGCTGGAGGAGTCAAAGAGGTGTACAGTTGCTTCACAAGACGAGAATAAAGTGGGCGTTGCAGGATGCGATGGGGGAGATGAGGATGGGCAAGGGGTACAACTCTTTGGGTCAAAGTGTGACGAAGGGTTAGGCATAAATTTGTCTCCCATGGGTGCATGTGATTGCGACGCAAAGAGATCTGTAAGAGAGCTGAAGGAAGAGTACAGGGAAGCTAAAAATACTCCTGCAATGAACCCAGGTAACGACAGAACTTGTGCTGATGCTTGTTGTTTTTCTGGTGGCGGAGTGGTTGGTGTGCAGGCTGAGATGCCGTCTTCGTGTTTGTCAGGGGGAGAACTTAGGGTTCGGGATGTACAAACCAACAGAGTTGGTGTTTGCTGCTCCACGAGTTTCCCAGTCGGTGAAGAGAGGTGGTGGTGTATTCCATTCGCTGGCCTCGATAGTTTTGTGGCCGCAGAAGAGGAGATTCTCGTGTATGGAGCGCGAATCCCTGGGACGGAGCCACTGCGACTCTTGAGCGCCGCCCCTGCCGGCTGTTGTTCCAAGTTTTCCAGAGAGGGTGTATGCTGTGAGTGGTCTGAGAAGACCAGGCGCATCACGCTGTGGGCTCCGACGCTTCCTGAAGATCCACCGCTATCGTTTCAGCCGTTTAGTCCCTCCTCAGAGTACCACTTCACACAGGTTGAGGCAGTACAACTCGCAAACAACAACATTGTGGTTGGGGTTATGGGAGCAACAACTGATGTGGAGCAGAAGAAGACAATGCTGCTGCTGTATGGGGTAGATATACTACGTGATGTCGCAGCACCACCGTCTTTTAGCTTAGAACTGGAGATCTGTGATGTGATATCATTTGTTCTTTGTTGTACAGGTGACTTATTTGTTCTGCAGCAGCATCAAAAGCTTATTGACCATAAGACTCGCATCTTAGATAGTAAGAGGGATGGTTATCATTGGGTGGAAGACTACACACACCACAAGATGTTGTGCACTTGGGAGATTACCACAATGACACCGCTATGGATGGAGGAAAGAAGCGGTAGTTGCAAAGAAGGGGAGAATGATTGCCAGTTGTCACAGATAATATTTACCTCCTCTGAAGGAGCCCTTCTTCAATACTGGAATGTTTTACCTTTTTGGCAGAGGAAGGCTTCTGCGCAATTCTGGCGTGATGATGATGATGTGGACACTGTGGTGGCTGTAGGGCTGTACCACCCGGCAGCTGTATTGTTGCTGCTGGGCATGGGGAGGCCACAGGTGGTGGGAGCCGTGCTGGAGCGCATTCTGGAGCTTGCTAGAGAGGTTGCTGCAGGGCACGTGCATATGATGGGTGGTGCTGAATTGTGCACCGTTGCAAGGGTATTATGCCGTAATCCAGTGAGCAACCGACTCTACGAACGGCCCACTCGGACGCTGGAGGATGTTGATGCTGCTCCTGATACTGCCTCTGCGTGTGGCGTCGATGGCATAGTACGACTGACCCTTGACGAGGAACTAAACCAGCTGCTTCGACAGGAAAGGGGGGCTGAGGATTCAGTCTCATTTTGTGGCAATATTCCAGTGGAGGTGCTTGATCAGATTATGGAGTTTTTACCAACAACGCGACTCCAGGGTCTTAGCACACAAGAGCAGCTTGGGTTACTCTCTGTTATTGATGCAATGCGTTTGACCAGGTTGCTTGGTGTCGGCCTAGATTCTTCAGCGTCACGTTTTTTCTTTTTCCACAAACTTTATTACCTGCAGCGACGTCTTCGCGTGCGAGAGATGTTTGTGGATGATATTCCAGATTCTCATGCCACGTTCTTCTGGGCATTACTATCCGATGCACAGCCGCAATTGCTTGAGGCTCTTTTCGACACCCGTGCTGAGAAGAGTACGCTGTCGTGGGTGGAATTGGAAGCATCGGGCGTCCCATTTTGGTTGAACACACTGCAGGCACTGCGCGGGTTGGCAGAGCGGGTGGGGCGCGGTCAGTATCACAGCACAAGGGATGTGAGGGAGTGTGCCCTGATGTATGTACTCGCCAAAAAAACTGGGGTTCTAACAGCGTTGTGTAAAGCAGAGCAGAACACCAAATTACACGCTTTTTTTTCTCGAAACTTCAATGATTTGAAGAACAAAACCGCCGCATCCAATAACGCCTTCGCTGCTATTAGCAAGAACCAGGTCCTCTATGGTGCGGCCTTCTTCGTTCTTGCCGGTGAGGCACGAAATGCTGCACAAGTTGTTCTCCAGCGTCACGGCAGTCTCTCTCTCGCTTTTTTCGTCCTGCGCTTGGCCAGCGATGACGATCCGGATGACATACTGTGGTTCATCGAGCAGCGGCGACAACATGAAGGAGTTTATGGTTCGTTGGATGTGTGGGAGGAGATATGCCTGCTCTGGCGCCGTGGCCATGCGCAGGAAATGCTCCCTTTGTTGCTCTCACAAAGGATGCCCCTGCGTGCCGGTGATGCTGTGGAACGATTGGCACTCTTGCGATGCGATGGACGACGCATGCCGGGGAAGAAGCTGAATCGACTATCTGAACTGGTATTACTGATGCGCATAGGTCGCGTGTCGCGCGCTGCACGACAACAACCTCTACTGTCATTGTTTTACCGTGAGGCGCAGGTGCTGCTTGCGCAGCTCCAGGGTAGATGGGGAAATGAGCCCAAGTCTAAAACACCAAAAGTGGTTGAAAAAAAACCCACTCACATGGAGGCAAACTTCAATACGGGCACGCTGGCGTTCCGTGGATTTGACGTCGATGATGATGATGATGAAGATGAAGACAATGATGCTGATGATTACACCAACAAAAAAAACCTTGAAGGGGAGGGAGAGACATCAGTCTTTCCGGAAAAAACTACTTCTTTAGTCTTGCAGGGTGCGGTAGTTAGCACGGTGGAGAACACCCAACTAGACCCCGTTACGGCGATAGCACTTGGAAGGGAGCTGGAATACATGCAGCGTCGGTTGCAGAATACAACGCTGACAGATACGCCAGCATTTCACGGGTGCAGTGATTTTGTATACGAAGTTCTCATTCTCACAGCGCGCATGTTGACTGCTTTCAATGGTCACACAATAATTGATCATGTCGAGCACCCTTTATCGTGCCTCCTGAAGATAATCTCACGGGTAAAGGACTGTCATGCTGAGTGCTCGGAAGCACCTCTGGTCGATGTTGCGGTGCGGCTTGTCACGATCGCTCTGCGTCTGGTACTAATGTCAGTGGCCACGGAAAATGCAGACTATGCCTTGGCAAATACCCTTCTGGCGTGTTCTACAATTCCGGATATGCCTTACAAGCAAAAGGCAGAGAAGGCATCGTTAGCCACTGTTGAGTCGTACATGCAGATTGTTTTCGACACCCTCAGCCGAGCACGTGCGATGACGGTTGGGGAGCTGCAACATGGCAAAACTATTGAGGAGGAAGGGGCTTCTTGCTCCTCGTATTACCCGTGCATTGGTCACAATGGTGAACACCACTTGCAGGAAGAACTAGAACGACCGAAGCAAAGACAGCAAGGAGTTCACGAAGAAAGGCTTCGCACACTTCTTTTTGTGTGGTTCAGTGCGTTCCTGCAGCTAGGCGCAGTGAGCGAGTTACGGGAAGAGATGTCCCGTATGCGGGCTGCCTTGATGGGACTCTCTTGCCCACCACCGCCGTACGCACAGTTATTGGTATGGCTGCTCGGCTGTATGTTGTGCCGCGTCACCATAGGATTCAACACGGTGGTGGAACACTTTATTCACTGCATTGTGGCAGTGCGGGGGCTGGATGACAGCTTTTTCACGAACCCCAACGGTATATTTGTTGAAGAGGAGCAAGAGCTGTGTCATATTGCGGAGGTACTCGAGAGAAACCTCCTCTTTGCAGGCGCCGATGCCGATGCTGCTAGAGGCAGAGGTAAAACTTTTGAGGACAAAAATGCAGTCTCGGCGTTGCCGCTTCAGTTGATCACACTGGACCTTTCCGTGGCACACGCAGAGTTTTTCTGGCAGTTACCTCTTGCAAGCGTAAAGATTTCTTCTGATACTGACGCAGTTGTGTTGCATCTGGTCGATGCCACACGGCCGCACGCCACGGCGAACCTTCTTTTCTGTAAGCTTAGGGATGGTGCGACGACAACGTTACGACGCATGGAGGCGCTGTGGATGCGGCGCTATCATACACACTTCAGCTATCGAGAGTGGTTGCTGGAGAAAAGTCTCCGTGGCAACCTCATGCAGCTTGTTACTACTGACCGACTTGTGTTGCAGCAGTCCTGCCACGCGATTTGCTCTGTGGACTATGATCACTCTAGTTTTGATTCCCTTGTATGGGGTACTGAAGCAGGCACTGAGGTAAGTCATGGTTACTGTGAGATATTGGCCGACGAAAACGGGGCTTCAATACGGCGCGGACAATCCGATCAAAACATTGAGAGCGTCAAAATCTCGATTGGGGTGGTTGCAGGGATAGAGGCAGAGGGAGCACCAGCAGCAACAGCAACAGAGATAGGAAAAGGAATAGTGGTTTCTACGGTGAACCGCAAAGCCTTGGTGCAACGGCCACGTCTCTCTATTGCCGCCCGCGCTAAGGTTGCGTCGCACCCACATTTGCCCTTCTTTCTTATTCCCAACAGCGATGGTTGCGTCGATATGTATTCCTTCACGTGTGCTGAGTGCGTGGCAACATTCGACTGTGGCGAGAGCTACGTTGTGACGGATGTGTCGTATTCGCCCGACGGTTACATGTTCGCTGTAGGCCTGGCCGACGGTTCAGTGTTGAGTTGGCGATTTAGCCTTGGCAACTCTGCCAGGGAGCCACTTTTTCAACGCCGCCTCCTTTCCCCTGGAGGAGTGAAGGCGACTGTTTTTTGCGGTAACGTCTCGTCGTTTCTTATCGTTTTGGGCCTCGATCACATCACAGAGGGGACTCCAGCGAGGCAAAAGGGAGGGGTGAAGGCAGGCGAAACAAGACGCCAAACTGGACGTTCTGATTCCCACGATTTCTCCCCTGCAGGCACCATCCTTGTCGTTGATCTTGCGATTCACGGACGCGTGGTGACAAGCCGAAAACTACCATTTGTGCCCGAATACGCCGTGAGTCTAAGAAATCTTGACAGCATTCTGTGTGTCTCCGTCGATGGGCAGATTGCCCTCTACCAGGTGTTGAGTTCCCGCCTCTACATTCTCGCACCCAAACTGCTCACATCGCCACGTGTTACCGTTTCATGCGTTTCGGCTAGTCACTACGATGATCTTATTGCCCTTGGTACCGAGGGTGGACAGGTGCTTCTTCTTCAGTTTCGCACCATCCTTGAGGTGGCAGCCACCTGTGCGATGGAGCCTGACGACATTCACCCCGGGGTAACAGGCGTAGCCGAGAAGAACGTTTTGCAGAAATCATCCCGGCTTCAGCTTACCCCGACGTCTACATCACGCTCTGGCGTTCGCTGTATCGTGTTTACACCATCTGTTATGCTTGCTGGTCTCGACGATGGAAAACTTGTCGCGGCAACACTCGTGTCGAATGCCCTTCGCCAAACCGGCCCGCTGGAATGAGGGCCACTTATTCCGCGTCTGTTGCTCTCTTGGTTTGTGTACGTGAACTTTTCTCTGCGTGTATGTCTCTCTCTCTCTCTCTCCCCCCTGTGGCAACCTGATGGAGAAATGTCTCTTCTTTCCCTCTTCTTGAAGGATCTGTTTTCACGCATCGACAAGTTCAAAGGGAAAAAAAAAATATCGACTTCGAAAGCGCGCACACAAGACCTGTAAATAAAAAAGTGAGGGAGAAACGGAGTTACAAGGCGAAGGATGCGACGCACCTCAGCACTACTAATTGGCACTGAAGGTGGCATCTTTCTCTCTGCTGTACATGACAAGAAGTATTTGGAGCACCGCCTCTCACTCATCGGAAAAACAGATCCCTCCTTACAACCGAAGCCCTTGTCAGAAGAGGCTATTCAGCGATTTACGACATCGATCGGTAGTCCAGAGTTCTTGTTCAATAAGGAAGCAGGTACAAACCCGTCAAATATTGTGGACGAAGCGACAAACGTACCAATCGGCAGTACGCAACCGAACCCCGTGCGTTACGGCGATTGGGAAAGTAATGGCCGATGCCACGATTTTTGATTTAAAAGGGCGATCAAAAGCGAAACAAAGATGAGAGGCGATAGAGGGTGTAGATTGTTGCATTCTGAGCGCCAGGGTGATGATGACAATGTTGATGGTGGTGATCTTGACGTGAAGGGTGCTGTAGGAGGCCCCCCCCCCCGTTCTGTGTGGCGCATGGTTGTTGCCTTTTTAAAATCCGCATGCGTGATTTCAGTGGTGTTTCTTGCTCTTTTTATGTATTGCCATCATTGTTCTTGTTGTCGTTGGTTATATTTATATAAATGGTGCCCCTTAATTTATTTTTGCTCTTCTTGTCTTCGCATTCCTGACGTTGGCGACCCGAAGCAGAGAGTGGTTTGGTTAACGTACTGGACTTTAGGAGTCACTGCATCTACTCTCCATTCGCGGGTGTAGGTGCTTGGTCGAAGAACATTCTGTGGGTGTGTGACAGGGAAAGAGGGGGAATAGTGAACGAGGGATAAGTAAGGAGAAAACTGAGTACCAAACCACCAGAAAAAATAACAAAAGGATCCATCGGCACAGATTGGCAACAACGGTTCATCAGTATTGCTTGTATTACTACAACAACAACTACTACTACTATATATACTCTATTTGTGGGGCAGTTGTTTCCAACTCCTGATGCAGTTGTTCAGTTTTGGTCATCCATGTGAGCACCAGCTGCGCCGGACGTGTATTGGAGGCTTCAGTTGTCCCCTTAACGGCTACCCGGATAACTGGTGTTGTAGCTTTATTAAGGGGAAGATCAACTTCAAACGGGATAAGCCATGTGAAGGGCCGCGCTGTCGCTGGGGTTTTACACACCCGTCTCAATCGCAGTTTGATGCAGTTACACATGTTCTTAACGAGAGCCGACCCATTGCAGCGAAACTCGATGAAGCCGACGAAAAGGACCTGCTTTCCTTTGGCATAGATAACCCCCACATCGTAGACACGGTTCAGTGCGCTTTACACATGATGCGGCATCCGCCCAGTAGTTGCACAAGACGTGTGGGTCAACTGCTGGCCTACGCGGCACTAAAGGCGGGGGAACCGAAGGTTTTTATGCAGCTCCTGAAGACAATGAAGAAACCCGTTGATGGCTACCTTCTTGGCGCGCACGACTACCTGACAAACGGAGTTCTGCCTGCTCCTTCTGCCGCCCCCGCACACGGAAAGACATCAGGCAAGAAAGGCACAAACAACGAGAAGAAGGAGGACATCTCTGATGAACTGAAGAACGACATGGTAGACCTCATGAATGCTGCGCTCAGCTCCGGGGGGCAACTTGTCAATAGGGAGGACCAACACATACTACAGGCTGTGTTCATCCAGGTTCTTCGAACCTACCCAAAGAGCAACAAAAAACGACAAGAAATGCTAGACTTGGCCGTCGCTAAGTTCGGCACTCTGCCAATACCAAAAAACCCTGGTGGAGTTGGGGGACAGAACATTACGAACAATAGCAATAGTAATAACAGCGGCAACAACACCAACAACAGTAGTAACAATACACTTAGACAAGGCGGCACGCCAGCCTCCTCGATGACTGCCGCCGCCGCTGCTGCTGCTGCTGTTACTTCCACCATTACCCCTGGGAAGTCTGCAACCAGTCCCACCACTACTAATACTAATACTGCTACCACGGCTGCTGCTAACCCTTCTTCTACAACTGCTGCATCAACCGGGAATGCCACAGTTGCTGGGGGGCAAATAGTGAAGCGTGTGGAGACTCTGGATGAGGAGGGTGTCGCCAACGCTTCTCACGCAAACAACCACACCCACCACAATTCCAATAACAACTCCAATGCGACATCCTCGCGCCGTCCACAGGCTATAGGAGGAAGTGCAGCGACGTCATCAGCAGGTACGCGTCAAAAGGACTCGGGTTCCTCATCGTTTGCGAAGGCTGCGACTGCGGCACCACAGCCGTCAAAGCAGCTGCAACAGCCACAACCACAACAGCAACAACAGACTATCGTTGGGATCAGCCGCGTAGCACAGCAGGTGAAACAGGCACCTCCTCGCCACTATGACCCTGTTCGCACAGATTTGCCCCTTCCGAACATCCTTCTATTTGGTGGTCTCTTTGGCCTTACGCCGCAATCCACCGTGTGGGCACTACTTGGACGTGCCACTTGTCACAAACCCCCCTCAGCGGCAACAAACATATCACTCGTTTCTGGCTCTGCTGAATCACCCACTGATGTGGTGACTGATGTCGATGATAAAATGTTTCGCTTCTTGGCTTCATCTGCGTCTGGGTACAACTTCTTCAGTGGCATTGAGGTTCTTTCGACAGAGCAGCAGGTATTGAAAGGGATATGCGAAGACTGAGTTAAATTGCTGCTTCCGCATGTCTGTGACGGGGTCGCTATGTCCATTTCTTTTCTTTGACGCCTTCTTGTCGCGTTGCCTCTGTGAACCATGTGCATCAGAAGTGCATCCATTTCTATTGCAGTCGAGGGCATGTTCATTTGGCTACTGTGTGTGTGTGTGTGTGTCTATCTGGAGCGATAAGACAAACGCATGACACGATGTCAAGGGATGCGGAATACCCAAACAAGTGGAGTGAAGTGACGAAGAGAATAAAGGAGAGAAGAAAAAAAAAAAGAAATGTCTTTTTTTTTTGTTTTTTGATTGTTTTTTTTTTACTGTTGTTGTTTTTGACGCTCCTCTTGACTCGGATGGCGAACACAAATAACGAGGAGCAATGAAGCGAAGAAGTCGGTGACAGAAACTAGATCACATACACGTATATATAAATATATATACATTTATATATACAAATAGCAGGGACTGAGTATGTGTTTGTGTGGGAGAATGTGGAATAGAGGAGGAGGAGGAGGAGAGTGTGCAAAGGGTAAGAGATGGGATGCGAATGGTGATAATGGTGCTAGTAATGCAAATAGTGAGTGGAGCGAAATGCACCACTGATACTCCGAAAACAATTCCATTGTTTGTTTTCGCTTTTAATGTGCCCTTTTCCTTCGCACTCTTCTCGTCTCAGGAGTGTGTGTATGCTTCCAGTGACGCTCGGCATGCATACGTATTCCGGTGTCTAAGGATATGGGCGGAGCTAAGACGTAGATTGGCGTTGCTGCAGTAGGAAGAAGAAAAATAAATAACGAGAGAAAAAAAAAAAAGGAGGTTTACTGCAAAGGAGGAAAAGCCGCCATTCGATTCGTCTCCGGGCAATCTAAGAGAGGCTTCTTCCGATCGCTCTCCGCTTCTGCGTGGCTTCCTCCCCCACCTTTTTTTTTTTTTTTTGTGGTGGTGGCGGTGATGAGTTGAGATGCGCCACACTTCTTTTTTTCTTCTTTTCTCCATTGACTATTTGTACATATATATATATATATATATATATATTATTCCACCCGCCTCGTTCCCTCACCGCACGCCCACACGGCGGACTGAGAGAGAAAAAGAGAAGGAGAACGAAAGAGAGACGGGCCAGGCAAAGCACGAGGCCGAAAAAAAAACAAACAAACAAAAAGGACGAAAAAGCCTGAAGAGTCAGTGGAGAAACGACAACAAATAATAATAATATTAAAAGAGAGAAAAAAAAGGAAGTAGAATGGCATACAACGGCGTCGGCGGATACCCCGGTGACCGCATGGGGGCGCTTGGTGCGAACCTCCGGGACGTGAACTGGAACGAAGTGCAGGTGGTGGCGTCGCAGTGGAATTACTACAAGCCGCAGCAACAGCGCAGCGATGACGAGATCGCACAGTGGCTCCGCGAAAACTGCATAACGATATATGGCGACCGCGTCCCACAACCGATGCTTCTTTTCTCCGATCTCGTGGCACCAGACTCAATTCACCAGTCCTTTATTGACCTAGGATACAAGACGCCCACACCCATTCAGTCTATTGCATGGCCAATTTTGTTGAACTCGCGCGACCTCGTGGGGGTTGCAAAGACGGGATCCGGAAAGACAATGGCGTTTATGGTCCCAGCAGCGCTGCACATTATGGCCCAGCCGCCTGTGCGTCCGGGGGACGGTCCAATCGCTTTGGTGCTTGCCCCAACTCGAGAGCTTGCCGTTCAGATTGAGGAGGAAACGCGCAAGGTCCTTCGACGTGTGCCAACCATCACGACAACGTGCCTATACGGTGGGACATCGAAGGGTCCCCAGATGCGCACACTCCGAGCAGGTGTGCATGTGTGCATTGCAACTCCAGGGCGCCTGATTGATCTGCTGGAGATGCGTGCCACAAACCTCCTGCGTGTCACGTACTTGGTGCTTGACGAGGCGGATCGCATGCTGGACATGGGCTTCGAGATACAAATCCGTAAGATATGCTCACAGATACGTTCGGACCGCCAGACCCTCATGTTTTCTGCAACATGGCCGAGGGAAATTCGAAACTTGGCGGCGAGCTTCCAGCGGGATTTCATCCGCGTTCACGTTGGATCTGAAGACCTGGTCGCAAACAGCGACGTTCGACAGCATGTGATTGTGGTGGAGCAGTACGATAAACAACGGCGACTGGAAGACATTCTTCGAAAAATCGGTCAGCAACGTGTGCTCATTTTTGTCAAGACAAAGCGTATGGCCGACTCTTTGCACGGCTCTCTCCGGCACATACTTGGAGCATCGGTGATGGCCATTCATGGTGACAAGGAGCAGTCACAACGTGACTACGTCCTTGACCGCTTCCGCCGTGACGACCGTTCGGTTCTTGTCGCCACAGATGTCGCCGCCCGTGGGCTGGACATCAAAAACTTGGATGTGGTGGTTAACTTTGACATGCCGACCAACATTGAGGATTATGTGCACCGTATTGGTATGTGATTAACATTCCGGTTGAGTTTACCGCCCTCTCTTCATTCCTCTCTTTTTATTCTTCTGCCCCTCTCTGTGTGTTTCCCTCCTTCTCGTCACCTTTCTTCGTGTCTGTCTGTTGGCGTCAGTTGTCTCTCCGCGGTGTTGTGTCCCTACATGGTGAAGGTGGGACGGGGAGGGGGAACAGAAACCCCCATCTCTACTCACCCGTCGCGTGGGTTTGCGTATAAATGAAGGTATATATATATATATATGTGTGTGTGTGTGTGTGTGTGTGTGTGTGTGTGGAATACAGGATCCGCATGCAAGAGTGAACGTACAAGAAGTGCATGGGCAAAGAAGAACCTGGGAGAGAAATGGAGACGACATTGTGGAAATGTAAAGCGCACTATTTCGCTGCGTTTTTCCTCTTGTGTTTCACGCAATCTCTTCCCTGTTCCTTTGCCGCTGTTTTTCTTTGCGTTGCGAATTGTCCTCTCCCACGCTTTCCTTGCGGGGGCGTGGTGCGATCTGCCTGCCCTGTGAGGCGGCTGTGCAATGCGGTGCGGTGCGGCCTCGTTTTTTTTTTTTTTTTTTTTGCCCTCTTCTCGTCACCACCTAAATGTTCAGCAGCCGCATTCCCACATACGATGGGCGGCGCTGAGGGGATATCCAAAACAAATAACAACAAAAGTCTGAGCGTGTCGTAGAGACGCAGGAGCAATCGTGCAACACGCGTAACAAGAGTGGAAATAACTAAATAGGCAATACATAAATAAGGGTTTATGTGTAGGTGAAGTGTAAGGATAGACTAAACAAACAAACAAAAAAAAAATAGATACCACATTTCTACAGTCATTTTTTCCTCTCTCTCTCTCGTTCACTATTTTTTGCTTCTGGCACAGACTGCACCACACACTTCTCCAGTTTGGTTTTTTTAAAATATTAAAATTTTGTCTTGTGCTTCACACACACACACATTATATATATATAAATATACATATAAGTGCTCTGGCAATACCGGAGCACCTCCACGCACATCGCAACGCCAGGAACGCTGCCGTCAACAAACATCGACCGTTTAAACCCTTTTTCCAGTTCTTATTCACCTGATTGTTTTTGAACCCCGCAAATATATTTTTTTTCTCTTGTTTCTGTGTCTGCGTTTTCCTGTCTCTTTCTGTGTGTGTGTGTGTGTGTTTGACCGCTTCTCAATCTGCAAACAGGACGTACTGGGCGTGCTGGAAAAAGAGGCGATGCGTACTCCTTCGTAAACACGGACGACTCGTCCAAGACGATTTCTGAGTTAGTGGAACTTCTACGGCGTGCAAATCAAGAGATCCCACCAGAGTTGTACGATCTCATGGGTCGTGGTGGGGGTGGTGGTTACCGCGGCGGGCGCAGTGGCGGCTACCGTGGTCACCGTGGTCCCCCGATGGGTAATGGTGGCGGCTACCGTGGCGGCTACGACACACGCCCACATGTTCCTTACGCTTCTGGATCCCGTCCTCCTTCTGGAATGCGGGGAGGAGGCATGATGTACGGTGGGGGATATCAGATGCCGCCTTCACAGCAACCTCATGTTGCGGTGGGTGGTGCATACGGGGCTTCGGCACCGGGCGCGTACTGGGGCACTGCACCTGTTGCGCCGCCATCTCTATCGCAGCAGCAGCAGGAGCAGCAGTACCAGTCCGCCCTGGCTCTTATGGGAAAACGTGGTCGTGACTCACCCGATCGCCGGCGTTCCGGCAGTCGTGATGGTCACCGTTGTCGTTCCGGTAGCCGTCAGCGCCACCGGAGCTCAGAGGAGAAGCGCCACCGTCGCTACGAAAGCCGTGACCATTATTAGATTCGGCGACACTGAGGGAAAGTGTGTGGTGGATTAGAAGAGGGAAATAAATAGGCTGCAATTTGTCGAATGAGTAGAGAAAGGAAGTGCGATAGTTTGGGGAGGGCTACTGGGCCTTGGAAGAGGTTATTGTTTTACGCAAATTTTCTTCTTCCTGATGCACCTCCTTGGGCCTATTCCTCTTCCCCACTACAATGCGTATCCCCCCTTTCTCTCTCCCCCCCTTGTCAATGTGCTGCTTTTCTCGATAAGCGAAGGCCTGAAGTGCTCCTGTCAGTAGTTCTTCTGCTAACACTCTCACTATCACTAATACAACCACTGCTTTACTCTCATCACGTGAACAATACGCTAAAAAAAAAAAAACCCATGCCTTCACACACAGAAGGTATATGAGGCGATGAATATAAATGACCATTCGCTTCCTCTCCTCTACTCTTCTACTGTTGTGTCTGCTGCGTGAGTCTCTTTCTCTCTGTGTACGAGTTGTGGTGCACGGCTACAGCACTCATGCTGTTGTTATGTGCGAATATAAGAAAACAAGCAGCATTAAAGACGAGACTGATATCAAAAGAAAAAAAAAGAAAAGGTGATTATATATACCCACACCCACACCGAGACCGAAAGGCAGAAGCAAAAACAGACAGACAGACAGACATATATATATATATATATATATATATATATATATATATGAGCAGAGAGGGGAACAAAACATATGAATAAATGCAAGAGAAGTAACCGATGTTCGAATATAGTCGCCCCCCTCCTCTTCTTCTTTTCCTGTTTTCCCCGGGCCGTACAGCCCCTCCCCTCTTCTTATTTCCTGCGGGTGAAGTGCTTCATTGTTATGCGTGTGGAGAGCGTCATTGTTATTGCTTTTCCTTATTGACCCTGTCTTTCTTTTCTTCACTCCTCTTTGGTTGCCTCCAGAGAAACAATGTCTTTACCGGCTGCAGATGTTAAGTTCCTCTTGAACATCACTCAGCGCATGGCTGAGCGCAGCCTTCAGGTATACGTCCCCGGAAAAAACCGCTCTGCAATTGCCATCATTCTCCGGTTTGGTGACGAAAAACAGCAGTGCATTCTGCACCATCATTTCATGCACCGGGGCGAACTGCACTCACCTTCGCAGTTTATGCAGCACTTGTCGAGCACTACCGACGCAAATATGCCATCGTCGCTACGCATGCTTTTCGTCAGGCGCGCTGATTTAGCCTCCGACAGGTGGAGCGGGAACGTAACTTTTCCTGGTGGCCGTCGTGACGAGGATGACGCTGACGACTTCCACACTGTCTGCCGCGAGGTAAACGGGATGCTGGGGATTCCCTTGCGGTCAAAGGAATTCCTTCTTATGGGACGTCTTCGTGATTATCCGATTCGAAGCCGTCACATCCATGCACTGGGTGCTGTACAGTCCCGTTTTGTTTTTCTGCATCTCGGGGATCTGACGCCGACACCGCACTTCGCACGTCATCTAGTAGACTCCATGCAGTGGATGCCAATAAGTGCCCTCACGGTAAACTCTGTTGAGAAAGGTCGCGTTTGCCACCCAGTTGGCTGTTTTGCACGTGTATCAGACGCGGACTCACGTCTCCTCCTTACTGAGGTGTTTCCGCACGCTTACTTCTCTTTTCCAAGTGTTCAGCTGCCCGGGCAGTGGCGGGTTTGGGGTCTGGCGCTGAGGTCTGCAGGAGAATTGTTGTCTCTTGACGAAAGGCCACCCATCGACTGGCCGCTAGTGTCATCAAACAGCACCATGTTGCAGCATTTTTTTATCGACGCCTTCCACGGCTACTATGAGGTGGTTTATGCGTGTCACCGCGCGAAGGCACGACTAAGATGGACTGGATCCGAGGCGTGCACAAAATTGGATTTTTTGCCACCATGTGCAGATTCTGTGCTGTGGGCGGTTCCAGAGCACATTGAGCCTCGTCACATATTCTTCTTCTGCATTGATGTGCTGTTAGCGATGATGGTTATCTACAGCATTGCTGGCGTCATCTTTTTTGTGTCTACCGCTTTCTGCATGGCGCTTGGCTTCACAGACGTGGATGGTACAAAGCAACGGCTGCATGCTTACCATGTTGAGAACACACCCTCAGGTATGGAACGGGAGCGGTGGGAACAACAGAGACAACAACAAATGGGAGCGCCTGGAGAGGATCCGGTGGAATCCCCCCTAGAACCAGCCGCACCGTTCCCTGTACTGCCAATCACATCGGAAGCGACTACGCCTTCTTGTTCTACCGTGTCTCACGTCTCGAAAGAGACGGGTTTTTCGGATAATCTGGGAGCAAACATGTCCAAGGATGAAAAGGACAGCTACCACACGTGCAGCTCTGGTGCCAATGACCACGACGATGAAAATGCTCTGCACTTTGCGTCTGTGCCAACCTCTGATGACTGGGATGCGTTCCGGAAGACAGTAGCTGCGTGGGCGGAACAGAACACATCAGGAAGTAACATGTGCTCCACTCCCAAAGAAGGCGATGTCGATTGTAATAATGACAAAATGAATGTTGCTGAAGGAGGTGGGTAATCCTTGCTGCAGTAGCCATTCTGCACCTTTTTCTTGTTACCCCTAGATAACACATCATCTGGGTTGCATGCTCTATCCGTCCGGACAAAAACAAGTTTTTTTTTTTCCTCTTTTATCCGAGAGTGGTGGGTGGTAGTGATGGCAATGTTTTGTCGCTCTCCTTCTCCCTCTTTGGGGGGGGGGGGGGGGGGTGGGGGGGGGG
>JASANU010000817.1:0-47613 GCA_030849675.1 Trypanosoma platydactyli | reverse complement strand
TTGTTGGAACTTTTTTGTCCCCCCCCCCCCCCCCCGCGCGCCCCCCCCCCCCCCCCCCCCCCTCCCTCACGTTCTGACGTGCGCATGTGTGCATGCACGCCTCTGCACGTGGCAACACACCACCTTTTCCTGCATGACTCTTTAGTAGTATGTGTTATGGTTTTGTGGTGTGCAGTGGGAGTGTGAACAATAGCTTCTAGAACAACAGCGAAGATATTATGTTGGAAGCACTTTACGCTGGGCTACTGTTTCTGGGGCTCTTCTACCTTGGGAGGCTCTTTGGACGGCTGATCTTTGTGTACATCATTGAGCGCGGTACGACACGATTTTGTTTTTCTATCGTCTTTGCCCTATCGACATTCATATTCATTATCGTGCTCTTAGACGCCTCCATGAGCGCTGGGGCCGTGTTTTCTCTGAACTTCAGCACTCACGTACTGCGACTCGCTCTTGTAGCTGACCTCGTTTCCACAATGGTTGTCTGTCCATTCTTCTTTCTTCGTTCCCTTCTGCATGACCTTCGATTTCATCACTGTCTCGCGCTACTTGCCGGTTGCGTCCTCTTCAGCTTCGTCCTTGGTGTCTGGGTGCCACTGTTTCCCTGGGATGGCTCAGCATTGCACCTTGAATCCCGGAGAGGTATTGGGCCTAGAGTATGGGATGCAGCCACTGGCTTTATTGCCCTGTTTGGTGTTCTTGCTGTCGGCGTTCTCTCCGGGTACGCCGCTGTGACGACACCCCTTGCATTCATTCTTCCCTTTTGTGCGAAAGGGAGTGGTGATAGGGCACGGATAGCACTCGGTGTGCTGGCGAAGCGGCAGCGCCATCTGCTGTCGCTATGGGTATCCAAGCAACGGCAGGTGATTGAGGTGCATCGTGCAGCAGCGCCGTCGTACTCGGACTCCGGTACTGGCCCTCGTGTGTGGGGTTGGGTGAGGAAATCACTTCTTTCCACTAGTCGTGGCAGAAACGGGGATGATATTGCCAAACTCAAGGCGGAAAGTGATGGCATTCGAGCGGTAAGCATGGCAGTTTTCCTTGAAATGAACGAGATGGATTCGCTGGTGCGTTCCGCAGAGAGCGGCGCCACGCGGTGCGGGTGGGTTCAAGCGGTGCTGGGTATAGTGCTGTTGCTCCACACGGTTCTTAAGGTTGTGTTCACTGTCATCAGCTTGCTTCAGTGGTGCTCCTCACCCCGCCCTGCTTCCGTCTCTATTCCTGTAGACACCGCAACGCGAATGATATCCTTTTTAGAAACATACGGGCTCGCAGTTTCTCACCGGGATGGGGCGGAGCAACGTGTCGTGTGGGTGTCACTGATCCTCAATGCGTGGATGATCATTAGTTCCATCCGTGGTTTTCTGGTGACGGTGTTTCGATTGGTTCTGACGTATACTAATTTTCTTAGCGTGGACACTACTGTGTTGGCGATGACGATTGGAATGGGTGCATACTTTGTCGGGCAACTGCTGCTGCTCCGTTTGTCTCCCAGGCTGGAAAATCAGAGCGTGCTATCCACCGTTCTTCAGGATTTGTTGCCACGAAACCAACTGTATTATCACCTGAATGACTTGGTCTTTGTCGTGGCGAGCACTTTCACAGTATTGATTCAACACTGTGTAGTAATGACGCCCTCCGAACTGCTGCACACCGTTGCGGAGTAGTGTTCTTTCTTGGAGAATTCCACTATATCGGCTCTTTCTATATAGGGGATTTCTCTCTTGAATGTTTCCTCATGACGGTAGAGGTAGAGATAATTCCCCTCACCCACCTCTTCGCACTACCTACAATATTTTATTCTGGAGCCGATGAAATAAATGAGCTCCGCATTCTCTTCATAGAATGCTCCATTCGCCGTGCCTGTCTGTCAAAATACTATCGTCTGCTCACTCTACCATTATCTTCAACCGAAACAGCGAGGCAAATAGACACAAAGACCCTTCACTAACGGGGAAGCCAAGGTGTCACATGGGGAAAAGAGAGGCATGTGCGAAAGTTAGGTCTAGGGATGCATGCTGTGTCTACGACTGCGTTACTATTTGAGTGCTACCCCACACGTTTGCGGACAAAAGGCTCACCTGGGCACACTCGATTCTTCAGATTTACCCCATCATCGAATGGGCACCAATATTCTACCTGAGCCTTGTATTATGTGCCAACCGGCGTGGGGCGATTGCGATTTTTCTGTTTGTGTTCGGCACCCCACCATCTGGCGATGGTGCAACCCGGAGTGGCACGACGTGCGGGCGCTGCTCAATGGATAATGGCCACATTCAAGCACTTGGAGACAGGGGCTTTCTGGGGCACCAAGGACGAGTTGGGCATGGTCTACAGGACGTTGCTGTGGTTTGAGTTTGCACCGCGCCTCTTCCCTACTGCGACCCACGTTTCGAACGGTGACCAAAACATGTTATTGCGTGTGTACCGTGTAATCTTTTGGATTTTGTCGGAGCCATTCGGAATAAAAATACTCCGCTGTGCTCCTGGTTTCATGCCGCTAGCAAAGGGTGCGGCCGAGTGGGTTTTGTCGTACGGGTGGGTGGTGCGTCTGGTTTATAAGCAGCGAGGCGTCAGTCCGTCAGACTATACATATATATATATATATATATATATATATACATATGTATGTATGTATGTGTGTATGTGTTTAATTTTTTCTTCTTGCTTATAAAATCAATTTGAGTTGGAGTGAAGAGATGCGCAGGGTGCTGTTGAGCGTTCAACTTACCCTTTTGCAAAATCCTCTACCCCCTCCTTCTCTCTCTTTGTGTGTGTGTGTGTAGTTGGTCGTTTCCTGATTTTCCTTTTTTTTTTTTCTAATTGTATTGCCTTGCTTCTTTTTTCTCCTCCTTACACTTCTCTGTCAGCACGTGTAGCACAGGTGCTTCTCATGGCGAAACGATCTACGTCTATCAGCGCCGACGCACATGAGCAGCAGACGTTTCTCAGTGCCTTTGGTGGCATGCGGCGCGAATGGAACTTTTCCCTCAAATTGGCGCACAAGGCGGCTCGTGTGGTTATGCAGCTGCTGCCACAGTGGGAGGCCACATTCATTGACCCGCGTGAGATCGAAGAGTTGCATCGTCTCGACCGAGATGTAAAGCACTGCCCGATGATGTCAGCGTTGCGTTTTACCGACCTCAGTGCTGCTATGAAGCCAAACAACGAACTCTGGACTGAAATCCCAAAGCAGGTGTCAATTCTCTACTCCCACATCCCACCTAACATGACACTTGTGGCCTACTGCATCCGTAGTGTGCAGCATGTGTTGGCAGACCCAAATGTTATTTCTGTTGACGGCTCGAGTGACCTTTTACACCTTCGCGTCGGCGACAAGTTGCGCTGCTTGCAGCGACTGGGTGGTCACAGGAGCTTCCAATTCCGTTACCATCGTTCTGAGAAGTCAAAACTAACTAAGGGTTTTGTGTACGCGATCGGGACTATCATCAATCAGCGTGGTTATCTCTGCACTGTGCAGTGCTCTGAGGAGGAAGAGCTTCTTGACTACGTGGAAAACAACTTCCTGCCACAGTTCACCAACCCTGAGAAGTTTGCCCTGGATCAAGACGTTGTGTACGAAGAGGTTACCTCTGCCATTCTCAAAGCGCAGCATGAGCTCTTCGGTGAGCTTCGGTACTTTGACGCAGACGCCGCTGTGGCCTTTTCTATCCCAATGCATCCGATGCGGATACGTCCCGACTTCTCACCAACACAAACCGTTGGGGTTGGCTCTATTGCGTGTATGACGCTAGAGCTCGATGTGCACCAGAGACTCATCGATGAATTCGCCGAGGCTGAGATCACAGGGTTGCCAAGGTACAAGGTCAATCAGGTGATTCTATTCCTCGACGTGGAAGACGTTGCCCGCATGGGGTACCCGAAAATCATGTCAACCGAGCAGTATAGTCACCTCAAGACGAACCGTCTACTAGACATCTTCAGTGACGCGAAGGTTGTTGGGACACCTGTCACAGTTAGCATGGGGCCCCGTACCAGCCGATGTTGCACTCTGACACTCACATACGAGCCATTGAACTCTCTTGTGAAGATCATGACGGCCTCTGCCATTGTTGGCAGCTTCGGTGTATCTGCCGTGTACCTCACGAAGGTTGGTGGTGGCATTTTCGATGCACACTTGTATCTGCAGCAACAATTACTAAAAAGTATCAAGCTATGCGACAAGACTGTTGCAAATGCACCGGTTAGCCGATTCCGTACATTGACTGTGCGACTGGCAGAGCAGAATATTCCCCGTGCGTATAGCGGTAGCTCAGCGGATGAACATCACGTGATCGAGCAACACTTAAAGTTCCTCCGGGAGTCTAATGATGGTCGTGTCGAGAGAGGTGTTGTGATTCCCGTACCTCCCGAAGAAGGTGGACTCAGTCGTCTCAAAAATAAGAAACGATCCAGGCAGAGTCAATCGTTTGGTGACGGGATTGGAGTTCTCCCCTCTTTCGCATCCAGCAGTCATATAACAGGCCCTCGGGGTAGTGATGGCGGTATCGAGAAGGTAGGCGATGGCACGTTTGTTCTTGTAGTTGAGGAAAGCGGAAGTATCTCTGAGGGTGATGTGGGGCATTCCTCCTCAAGCATCGAGGGCTCTCTGCACAGCTCCTCGGTCATAAGCGTAACGAGCATCTCGAGGCTGCATGGGATGATCCCGTACGATACAGTCGCGGACGGGGGCGCACACGTTACACCGCTACGACGAAGCAGTAGCAGCATGACTGTTACGGGAACGGACAGCGTGGATGCTGCGGGTGAAAGGGTCATCAAAATGATGAATACAGTGACGACAACGCCATTTTATGGTCAACAATCTTTCCACGAATCCACAGATTTCCCCGTTTTGTCTGCTACGGAGGCGTTGGAGCGCGACAAGCCGCGCAAATCATCATCAGTGTCACCACTAACGGTGGAACGCCCTACATGGCGCTCGAGTCTCGTATCGAACCTCACCGAACACCGAGGAAGCGCGGAGGTAGAGGTAGGTGCCGACCAGCTGTTATTGCAGCAGCAGCAGCAGGAGCGGATGCTGCGTGAGGCACTCAAGGAGGAAGAGGCGGATGTATACTTTGGACCTTCCCTGCATGACGTTTACGTGCGTTCCTGCGATATGCAGCGTTGCAGACCAAACAGTTATCTACTAAAAAAACTGCCGACAAACCCGAGGTTCACCAGCGGTGTGCGGGAGTTGGACCTCAGTTCAAATTATTTGGGACACAGCGGCTTCGTTGCAGTATTAAACCTCCTGGAGCATCTCCCGTCTCTGCTGACAGTGCACTTTAACGACATGTCACTGGATAATACGGATGCAGAGCATCTTTGCGAGGCGCTCGAGGGCAATGGGAGCATTCAGGCAGTGTACCTGCGGAACAACAGGAATATTACCCTCTCGGCCACCCGTTTCTTCACGAGGCTGATTCGGGTCAACAAAAACATCGTGGTGCTGTCGCTGGAGGGGACGCGGGTGGGAAATTCGGTCATCAAGAAGATAGAAGAGGACGCAAGGAGAAATGCTTCCAAAAGTGAGGACGCTGTGCCTTGAACGATAGATCTCCGATTGCTCTTCTCTATTTATCTTTTTCTTTTTTTTTTTCTGCGTTTGTATGACTTGGACTCCGAGCGAGATGTATAGGCCGTTTTTCCCTCTTCCTTCCTGAAAAAAAAAAGAATATATATATTTCTTTCCGCCTCGTTTTGCCTCTCCTCCCTTTGGGGGGGGGGTGTTGTGTTCGTTTTGGCGTTTATGTATTGGTGGAGGGCTGCGAGTCATGGAGAGCGTCAATGGCATTTTGTACATCTGTCCTGTGATTGGTTGCCCTTGCTGTTCCCTCACTGCATTAAAAAAAAAAAAAATGGGGTTATTATTTTCCCTCTTTGCTTTTCGTTTTTTTTTTTTTTCTTCTCGGCTTGCTGTTGTTGCTCCCCGTAAGCAAGCTTAGCGAGAAGGTTTCAAGAGAAAAAGAAAAGTGCAAAGCCTGTGTACGCTTGTGTTCTTCCTATTTTATTTCTCTTGTCGTTATTCTGTGCTGCAGCCATGTACCCGGAACGGCGGCCGTACGCCACGGCGGTGGAGCACAGTGGATACCTGTCAAAACCGGTGCTTCCGCCGGTTGAGGCACTGCGCATCCTGAACAGCGCCGTTGGCATGGATCTCCCACGCTCACTCCGCCAAGGCTCCTTCAAGGGGTCCTCGCAGCCATTCACACCCAGCAAGAAGCTGCCACCACAGGGCCTTCAGTTGCGGAAGCCGCCCACGCTGGAATCGGCATCTCCATTTGCCTTCAACGAGAAGGACTACCACAACTCGCAGCAGGTGGCACTGAATGCGCAACTGAGTGAAACTCTGGAAACGTATTTCAAGGCGTGGCACTCTAAGGTTCACGATCTGCTGCAGTATCTCAAAGGCTACCCACCACAGTGTGCGACGTCTAACACATTGACGGTAGATGCATTGGATAAATATCTTGAGGGTTACCGCTGCACCGACGTACAACCGATGGAGCCAGCGCAGCTGGTGAAGGATTTCAAACTTCAAACCAACCTGGAGATTCTCGACGCCATTCAAGGGACTCCTGCTATACAGGCAGATAGCATTCGTCGGACACTGGACGCTCTCCTCAACTCCACTTACTTCTTGGCGCCATTGAATCAGTATGTACAGGAGCTGGAGCCCCTCGCGGAGTTGGCTTTGCCCGATGAATCACAAGAGGTGGTAAATGGCATGATTCAAGGTCCCGTGTGGTTGAGTAAAGCGGCTGTTGCGTTGCATGAAAAGTTTTTCTACGATCCTTCCGAGTATGCGCTTATGGAGATTCGGAAAAGCGACCATCCCATTGAACGGTTGGAGCGCCGTGTGCTGGAGGCGAAGAATCAGAAGGAGCGTTGCCTTGAAGAAGAGCTTCCAGGGGAGGCGCTACGCTTTCTTACATCGCAGGTGGACTTCAACAACGATTTGTTGCTCATGAATAAGGCCCGCCTTGAGCTGGTTCAACTACTTATGAACGATGTACGGGAATTGAAACCACTGGTGGACTCAGTCGTCGGTGATGCCCGCTGTAGCGTGCAGTTGTTGAAGGGACGTGTCGATCGGGACGTCCCTCTTGTACAGAAGGACTTGGAAAACCTTCAACAGGATGTGCAGAACACCACAGAGCATATTGATAAACTGATGCAGGAGGATTCCAAGGCCAATTTGGCTAGTCACACAGCGATCCGTGATATGGAAGGTGCGGAAAAGGAGTTGTGGGCGATACTCTTGCAGACAATGCAAAGACTGGTGGATGCATCTCATGCGAGAGATGCGTTCGCGAAGAGCCAGATGCGCCTGCGTGAGCAACGAGCCCACGACATGGCAGTCGCGAAAGAGCTTCTGAAGGCGCAAAAGCAGTACGTTGATCGCTTACGTTGCTGCGAAGAGATTCTCTGGAGGTGGTCCAATGCGGCAGAGATGTACAATGCATATGTGGAGGCTTACGTGCCACGGCTCTTAAAGAAGGTGCACGAGGCGGAGGAGGCCGCCGAGGATCTCTACAACCAAGAGGCGCAGAACTACGTCCGCCGCTACGAGATGTTCGAGTATGCCGTGGAAGAGGGTCGTGCGACGCGCACCGTACATATTGACAGGCTAAAGGCGGTTCTGCGGTCAAGGCAGCTCGACGTGGAGCGGGTGTCGGCAACGCTTGACCCGCATGTCGAGAAATACAAGAGGGAGATGACTGAGACGCAGATTCAACTTGATGACGCCAGTGCGTATATCGATCTTCTGCATGCCCTCGAACGTGAGCGTCGCGATGAGGTGGAGCCGGTTTTGCAGCACGTCATTTCATTCAACCGTACAATGCAGACACAGATGGCAGAGATCGAGGCGGCGTCGCGGTTGCTGGAGCTGTGTGACAAGGAAGTATTGGACAGCCTTGGTGGAGAGGACACGATAAGCACCAAAGATACAGGAAGCTCTGCCATTGAAACCGTCGTGCACGGCGCCGATAGTGAGCCGATAGTAGAGGCGACGGATGTGATGGGCGCAATAAGTCATGTCGTTTCCCCGTCCGCGACGAATGTGCTGAAGACGTACAAGACAATTGACAGCAATCCGATGATGGCCACCGTGGCACACCCGCACATTCAGGCCCGTAATGTCGGCCTTGACCACGAGGAGGCATTCCTGGAGAAGTGGCGCCGCTTCACCGACAATGAGCAGAAGGCGCAGGAGGGCGCTGCAGGACGCCTGCGACAGTCCCGCCAGGATATCGAGAAGCTTGGCATGAAGTACAACAACAGTGACTATGTGCGAATGCTGGCGAATTCGTCGGAAGGAACTGTCCCACCGAGAGGAACGGCTGCTTGATGCGGCAGTGCAATCGCACTTCATTATGACTGGTATATTTCTCTACTCCTTCATCCTCTTGTTTCCTCGTGCCCCCCCCCCCCCCCCTTGTGTTCTTCATCGTCATGCCTGATTCTGCCTGTGCTTTACATATGGTTTTGTTTAGTTTTTGTTTGCCTTATCGGTGGCTGCTGTCTGTCAAAAAAAAAAAAAAGAAATCAAGAAAAAAAAAAGGAGGTACTGATATGAAGCTAAAATGCGTTTTTTTTTTTTTGCTTGTTTGTTCGCTTTTTTTTTTGTTGGACGGCGCCTTTGCGGTAGAAACCCACGCACACACCGTCAAAAGTGGCGCAGGATGACATGATGTGAGCGGCCGAAGAGGTAACGGAGGTTTCTTTTTTTTTTTTCTGTTTGTTACAAATGTATTACAGTGACGGGAGGTATAGAACATCCCCCCTCAGTTGGTTTCTGCGCGCACATGTGTAGTCATAACAGTAATGATAACAACAACTAATAGTACTTATAGTTATAATAATTATTGTGGTTGTTAAAACAGAGGCAGCGGTGGGATTGACAGACATGCGTGTGATATGGGGGTCGCAGGGGGGGCCACGTGGAATGTGTGCGAGGAATGAGTCTCCGCAAGATGGTGGGTTTCTTCCCCCCTCTTCTTTTGTGTGTTTTGTCTGTGAAGGGGGGGGGGCATGTTTGAGTAACGAGGAGTGGGACGGGGAGGGGGAGAAATGAGATGTGGTCATCAACGATGTACAATAAACGTCATGACTGGTGGTGGTGATGCTGATGGGCGGCGCACACACATGCACGCAGAAGCGACACACATGTATGGGATGTATGATAGTTGAATATGTCACCCCCCCCCTCCCCCCTCTTTTCTCCTCTTTGTCTATCCTGTGGGCATGCACGCGGACACGCACAAACACACAGGGATTTGCCTAGTGTATGCGAGAGGGTAGCTTGGTCCTCTGATGTTGTATGGGGGTTTCGCCCTTCTTTATTCTCCTTCCCAGCGCTTTTCTCAACGGGGGCGGCGCCTGCAGCAGCTGCCGGGTACTTTTCTTCTTGTATTGCCCTAAATCCCTGTTGCTCACTGTTGATGCTGGTGGTGTAGGAGAAAACAGAGGGGAGTAAAGGATCTTCTCGACAATGTAATATTTTTCCTTTTTTTTTTCTTTTGTTGTTGTTGTTTGATGCCCTGCAATTCTCGTTTTTTCCCTTTTCTCTTCCCCGCGCAGAGGGAATGATGTCGATACAAGTGGGAGCGGCAGTAGCGCCAATGATGTTGACGGTGACGGTTCACTACATCTATTTTATTCTTGTGTTGCCGATGCACGTAAAGTGCGCCTGCACGGCGTGGAGCGACACGCTTGTCTGTCGTTTCTGTTTCTGCCGTTTTGCAGATATGCTCTCACACACCTTTATTCCATTTATTATTATTATTATTATTAATTGTCGTCACCCCTCGTATTCGTTCTTATGTATGTTGCTTAGTGCAGGCACAACAGTAGAGTAAAAGTAAAAGGGTTAGGGGGGTGGGTGGGGGTTGGGGCGAGGGCGTGAGTGGCCAAGTGACTGCAGCGCCGCGGAGCGGAGCAGACGCGGGGGATTCTCTTCTCACGTGCGGGTGAATTCGGGTGTTGCGGGGAGGAACGCAGACAGCAGAGGCAGCGCCATTGACAGCGAACAGCAACCATCAGATCTTTTGTAGTATTAGCTCGGCAGAGGCATGGAGTTCGAGCAGCTAGAGATGGGCAAAAAGTGCCTTATTAATGTCATTGAGCGGCAGGATGTTGCCGATTACCACGACATTCTGCACCCCAAAGTACTTGTGGTGTCGCACTTCAGGTACCCTCCATCACCGCCCGTGGTATCAGACACCATTCCCGTACTTGCCAGCGCGTTGCGCAGACCAGCAGTAGCAGAAAAGACGGCACCGCGTTCAAAATCATCTACTACAAAACAGACAGCGAATAGATCAGGATCAAATGGAACAGCAGTCACAAGGAAGACGATGACATCACCAAAGGCAGCACAATCCACAAAAAAAGGGGTAGTTTTGGATGGCGCTGACGCTAGTAACAACGCAATGAAGTTTGGGGGGCGAGGGTCAAAAACCGCTGCATCGCTGAAAGGGAATCAAGCGTTCGAAGTGGACATGGTAGAGGGCCCGCTGCGTGCAACGGAGCGGCTCTATGTAATCTTGGAGTGGATGAACAAGGGGTCACACATCGCCGAGACGCGGGTTGATATGGAGGTACGCAAGGTGATTTTGCAAGAGTCTGAGGTGCTGCCGCCCCCACCACCGCCCAGCAATGAGAGAGAACGTATTGCACAGCTGGGCCGGCAGCACACGGACCGGAACCAGCGCCTCAGCCGACTCACCGTGACGTTTGGCCGTAATCTGTTGCTTTTTCGTGACGAATGCTACTTTGAGGACGGGTTCATTGTGACAGTTCACCGCTTCATGCTGACAAATCAGGAAATGCTCGCACTTGTTGGTCTCACTAACTACCAGAACCATCCCCAGGTGCAGCAACGCATTGACGAAATGATGGCAGAGCGGGAAAATTTCTACATTCGTGAGAAGATCGGCATCGACTCGGGCAATCATGCCACACTTCCCCTTCTTGACTTCACCTTCTGCAACATCCCAACGCCGTTAGACCTATTTCGGGTGCAGCCTGTCGCTGGCAAGCGGCATGTGCAATGTGATATGAAACCTGAGCTTGACACGCACTTGACCCAGGGAGTCTTTTTAAATCAGCAGAGCGACCTGGCGCCACCGCCAAAAGATCAGCGTGTCATCGTCAAGGCGCGTAACAAACAGGGTGATGAAGAGGTGTACGAGTTTATTGCAAGCTCGAAGTCACGCTTTAGCTTTTTACACGACCAAAAGAATCACACGGAAGATGTGATTGTGAACCTCGCCGAACAGGCGGAGACATACGCCGCAACAAATGTGCGCATCAGAAGCTGCGGCATGACATCTGCAGACCGACTTGTGCCAGTCCTACGTCGGCTCGTAGCGAACGCCATCATGACAATCCGCTCGCTTGACCTGAGCGACAACCACATCAGTGTTCTCCCAGACTTCTCGCTTCTGCCGCTGCAACGCCTGCAGCTTCACCAGAACAAGATATCAGACTGGGAGCAGGTGGAAAGCAGGGTCTGTCCCCTACCGCTACTGCAGGCCGTAACGCTGCATGGAAACCCCATCTCGGAGAATGAGCCGCAATATTGGCAATCGGCGCTAGCACGACTTCTTCGGCACCCGAGACGCGCCGTTCCCCTGCGGCAGTTGGACTTCGTTACTCTTACCAGGCAGGACTACAACATGGCTGGAGCCTTCGAAATGTTCATGACGGGTAACCAGAAACTGCTGAATTCCGCACGCGAAGGGAAATTCAGCGTAAATACAAAAACTATCTAGCAGCATCTTTTTGGTATATGGTGTCGTCATGCATGTATAGGTGTGTATACATGGAGGCTCGTTTCTTTTCTCCTCCTCTTTCCCTTTCCTTTTCCATTTTATGCTTGCGTAAGTTTTTTCTTTTTCTAAATCTTATTGTTGTTGCTGCTGTTGCACCGGTTATTGATATATGTACAGAAAAAATCAAATGGAACCAATGCAGCAAAAGAAAAAAAAAAATAAAGCAGGTGAAACCTGAGGTGAACTCATTCAGCGAAGAATTTAGTTCCACCTCTCTCTCTCTCTCTCTCTTTTGTTTTGCATATTATGTACTTCAGCATGCGAGGACTACTCATCTCGTGCAACCATTTGGGGTTTTGTTGATATCTTATCTTCCCCCTACCCTGCGTGTGTGTGTGTGTGCTTCCTGTCCCCGCAATCACTTCTGGATGTGTCTCAGGTTCTTCTTCAAGGAGTATAAAAGGTTAAGGTTACACTACTCTCTGCCATCCCCTTTTTTTTTCGTTTTCGATTCTTTTGCGGGAGGGGAAGCACGCGAGCGAGCTACAGAGCAGTCCGGTGAGTGCAGAGGTGTGCGCGCGGAGAGGCAACTCGGAAGGGCAAAGAGCGCCTGTGGACCACCATGTCTGTCTCCTCTTCTTCCCCGCCCTCTGTTGTGGCCTCTGCTGAGGCATACGCCAAGGCCCTCTTGCACTGCCAGAAATATCCCACGCAGTCGGTCTCAGGGTTTCTCATCGGCAAACGCATCACAGAGAACGGGGAGGCCGTCGATAGCGTCTTCGTCGTCGATGCCGTCCCGCTCTTCCACAGCATCATGATGACGCACCCACACCCAATGCTTGCTGCTGCCTATGCACAGGTGTCAAGTCACGCACGAACAAAAGGACTCGTTTTACTCGGATACTACGTTGCAAACGAACGCGCGTCTGACAGCAGTGTTTCCCTGCTCACGAAAAATGTGTTGCGTATGCTGCAGGAGAAGATCTCCGTTGGGCACCACCCGCTGCTGTGGACAATCGTTGGAGCGCATCCCACGGGCGGGGTGGACGTACGCATCTCGTACTACAAGGGTGACGATTTTACAACGGCACCGCCGCTAACTTTTGGGCGGTGGAATTCGGACATGCTTTCGTGCGAGGCGATGGAGAGTACCGTGGCGGCACTGGAGGTCTTTGGGAACGCCATGGATGCACTGAAGCACTTCCAATTGGTTGACTTTGAGGACCACCTGGAGAATGTGCAGCTCAACTACCTTGAGCAGGCTGTCCCAGTGTGAGCGACAGCCCCTCTTGTTTCTTCTTTATTGTTGCAGCAGCAGCAGCAGCAGCTGTTGCTCTTGTTGGTTTTCGTTTACCGTCTTGGAGGTGGGGATGATGATAATGAATCGGCATACGTGCTACCTTTGCCTGCAGCCGTGGTACTGTTTTTTTTTCCTTTTTTTTTTTTCTGTGGGTGGGGCTCATGCACCTGCCACAGGAATGAGAGGAGGAGTTGCCATCATGCATGTGCGCGGAGCAGCGGTGACGGGGAGGAGGGGGTGGGGTATTTTAATAGGAGGAATAACCGAAGGAAAGGGAAAGACACGCAGCGGGGGAGAAAACTCCCCTCCCCTCACTTTCCGCTGAAGTCAACGGGGGGAGGGGCTTCACCCACCCATCTTTTCTTTCTTTTTGTTTCCGTGTGTTTTTTTTTTTTTTGTACCGCTCTGCCCGCAGCTGCGCACGGTGGTCGCGCTCCTATTGCTGCCTGTTTCACTCCTCCCTCTTCCAAGTAGTTAGCTGCCGATGGCACACGTGCGCACTTATCAATAAGTGGATAAGAGGCAACAACAACAACGAGGACGACGACAAGAAAACAAAAGAAAAGGTGACGGGTCGGAGACGCGAGGCGTCGTTGTTGGGACTCCCGTTCACCGCTTGGGGCGGCGACACCGAGGCGTTTGTGTATAGATGACGCATACATCTCCTCATTGCATTCAACAACACGTCTTCTACTCCCGCATTTTGAGACGAGCAGAATGTTGTTTATCCCCGCGGGCCGTGCATGATGCGTGTTTCATTCCCTTCTTCCTATTTTATCTCACCTTTTTGCTTGGATCATAATAATCAAAATAATAATAATCCTTTTTTCCCCCTTTACTCTATCCAACTTCTTTCTTTCTTAATATATACAAATCCAATCGTGAAGTGTTAGTTTTCTGGGGGAAAAAAAAAACACAGTTACTGTGAGACATTGCTCGAAGAGTAACGATGCTCCGTTTCCCCCCGACGATGACTGACCGGGACGATAGAGGGTTTGGAAAGCTTCCCTCTGGCAAACCCGCAGACCCCGGTACCCAGTCGCAACTCGATGGTGGCAGCGACACATCATCCAGCGGTGCTCCGTCGGCGGATCCCAAAGAGGCAGTAGCAAATGCTAATGATGTACGGGGAAGAAAATTGAAGAAAATTGACCGAAGACTGCGGGCTGAGCTGTCAGAATTGCGCCAAAAAAGAAAAAAAGTGAAAAAGAAAGCAATCTCAAACAGGAGCGGAAAGAATGAGAGGAATATAATGCCGAAGCAAAGGAGAGAATATGAAGAAAAAGTACCAAAAGTCGAAAGCGGAACAGGATCTATCCCAGAGAGTGACAAAATGGGGGCTGGGCTCGCCCCTTTCTCATTGTCAGGGTTTCGCCTATGGGGATTTCTTCGCAGGAACGTCCGCCTTCGCTCTCTGTGGCCCTGCAGGGGCAGCAGTGGCATTCAGAGCAATTGTCATTGCTCTTTTTTTTTTTTTTTAGGAGCTTGTGGAGAGAAAAACAGAGGACGGTGAAGTCTCACTGGTTCGGTGCATCTTCCATTTATAAGCAGTTAACTTTTTGTTGTCCCTATCGCTATTTTATCTTCTATCGAGGCCGAGCAATGCTTCAGTCACGTTTCAGGGTGGTTTAACTGGTTTCGTAGTATTTCATACTGTTAATTTTCTATTTTTATCATCCCATTCACCCCCCTCCTCCCCCCCAAAAAAAAAAGAAAAAAAAAACCCACCTCGCAGCAAGTGACTGGTGGACCTGTGAATCCCTGATGCTCCTGCCATTTCGTAAGTAAATGATGAGAGAGCTTTTAATGCGTATGATACGAAAGAAGATTGTTTTGGTGTATGAATGGCTGGCTGCGAGTAAATGCAGCTATGGGCTGGCATGGACTCATTTTTCCCCCTTCTTATCCATCTTCCTCTTCTATGCGAAAAATTAAGGGGACTGGGACTCTGAAAACGAGTTTTTCTATGGCTTACTTGAATAACGTACCATTTAGTTTTGCTGTATGCAATGTGCTGCATTACTAACAAAATAATTTATGTTCATTTGATTCTAAGAGCTTGCGTCATGAGTGGTATCAACAGACAGTTTTCTTTAACTTCTCTCTCTCTCTCTCTCCTTGTTTTCCTTTTCTTCTTTCTTCCTTTTACCGCAAGTAATGTTTCTTTAATGTTAGTTTTTCTGGAAGAGCCCGCGCTACCCACCCGCGACCGTCTTGCACGGGAGGTGTCCTAATGGCGCTTTAAGTCTTTTCTTTTTTGTCTCTTACTTTAAGATGGAGGAATCGAAGTCGTAAAAGGGCTTATTGTGTTTTGGGTTGTTTTAATGAACTGTCAATATTTCTTTCTCAGAATAACTCTGCGGGGAATTTTTCCTCTCTTCCCTTTTTTTTTTTTTACTCTTCATTAGAGTCAGGAGAGGTGGATACTATTCCCTTTCTTCCTTTCGCTTCTTGCGGCGAAGATACGGCCAGGAATGCACTGCACTGCTGGAGCTCCATGTGGTAACGGCTGCGGTGGCAACGGGGTGGCACAAGAGGGAATGAAGGAGAAGGTGCTGCAGAATGTCGGACCTGCACCCGGTACTGGTGACTGCCATCCCTGTAATGATGCTGAGGATGTGTCGCTGGAGCATGTCGCGAGGTTGCTGCAGCAGCGCATTCATCACGCAAGGTCGAAATTGGCTTCGCTGCATGGCTTTCAGTTCCCTCACCCTCTGGACACAACGGACGCGGCCAACGATTCCTCAGCGACGGCCGTGTCTACATCAGGTGCGGAGACGGTAGACAAGGGTGAGGTTGCCATCGTTCATCAAATATTCAGAAGCCACCCACTCCTTTGCCATTTGGATGCTGCGACCACCTCCCTCTTGATGGGCGAACTAAAGCGAGAGGAGCTCGCACCAGCCGCGACGATTTCAGCATCGCATTACGGCTCTAGTAGTTTTGTCATTTTGTGCCGCGGCACTCTTTGCGCTACTTGCTGCGGCGATTCTACCATCTCGTCCACGTCACGGACAACGTCGTTACTGCTTCAGATGCCCTTTGATTGCCCGAGGGCACCGGGGCAGCAGGAACGCGACATCAGCTGCATAGATAAAGTGAAAACAAGGAACGTTGAGGCTGAGGCTTGCGTGAAACACGTTCGGGATGATGTGTTCTCTGTCAACTCCCTCTACGCAATGCTTCCGCTACATACTGTGAGCGCTGGTGATGAAGGCGCAACAGTATACATACTGCAGATGCATTGTTTCAACTGCATCATCGAAAATTTGTGTCTCCGGCTGCCAGCGACCGACTTATTCTCGAATGACGCACTACACGGCACAAATGGGACGTCAGACCTGATACCCTATGCATTCACAGAAATGGACGTGGACGAGGCACAGGAGCTGCAACTTGGAGCACATGAAAGGACGCGACGTCATGCTGTTGTCGGTGAGTCTTTGCTGTGCAGCGACACCTTTCGTCCGAGACTCATCGAAAAAAATTTAGAGGAGCGTGCGGCATTGTTGCAGATGGTACGCTCTTTGCCGCTGTTTGCATCTCTGGGAGAACGTTACCTTCAATTTATCGTGGATGCCTTTGAACGGCGTGTATTTAAACCTGGTGATCTGATAGTGTCGAAAGACGGGGAGCCCAGCCACGACTTTCATTGGATTGAGCGTGGTGCCGTTGTCATAGATGAAAGTGGCGACGATAATAATGGCGATGTCGCCGCAAATCCTTCGGTGTGGCGCAGCGGTGATTGTCTCTTCACTGAGGGATTGCTCCACATGTACAACGCGCGTGTGGATTGCAACACTGTGCGACGCTCTGCTCTGGACCAGGCAGGGGACACCTGCGCTGTGTTGTGGACGATTCGCCGCACCGTGTTGAAGCGTATTCTTATGACGTTTGTCCTTCGTGAGCAGCAGCGGTTATTTAGCCTCATTCACGGTGTCGGTCTTTTCAGCACGCTCCAGAGAGGTGAGAAGCTGCAGCTGGTCGACGCACTAGAGCCCGTGGAGTACAACACTGGCTGTCATCTCCTTCGGCAGGCCGCCACCATCGACTGCATGATTTTTATAGACACTGGAACCGTTGAAGTGACATGCTGGAGGAAGAGTGATGTCGCGGCGCACGTCCGATTTATTGGCCGAAACGCGTGCGTTGGAGCGAGGGAGGTACTGAGTGGTCTGGGGTCGCCGTTTGATTATGTTGCGCACTCACATATCACTGCCTACCGCCTGTCCCGCAGCGCCATGACGCGGATGTTTGGGGAGTCCATCTTGCAGCGTATGGCGACTACCCCAGCGGGAAAGCGGGTGCTTGAGCAACTGCAAGTGGAGATGGAAACGCTGATGTCAGAGGAACTCGAGCAGTGTGACGCTGCCTCCGACTCGCAATCCGAGGGGGAATACACAGACGACATGTGCCCTGTTGTAGTGAAGGGTCCGATCGACAACACCTTTTTGCACCGCTTTCTTTCATCCTCTGTATATGGTTCCGTCCCCCCGATGCAACAGGGACTCGCTGTCGCTGCGTTTGAGCATCTGGAATACCTCCCATGTGGGCGCGTATTATACTCCGAGAAAACATCCGAGGCGGGTACGGGACAAGAGCAGGAGCATCGACAATGGCTTTATGTCATTGCTGACGGTGTCGTGACGATATCCCACTGTGGAAGAAGAGTTGCAAGATATGGGCGGGGTCAATCTATTGGCGAGGAGGTATTGCTACGCAAGAGGCATGCTACACCGGTAACGACAGCAGCTGTTACAAGCCCCAAATGTGCCGTTTACAAACTGGACCGCAAGACGTTTCGTTGCCTTCTTATGACGGCATACCTGAAGCGGCTGCGTGCCTGTCGTGTGATACTCAACACAACATTGCTCTCATCTCTGCTTGATGTTGTGGTCATCACGGCATTGAGCCGTAGCGCCACAACGATGATTTTCATGCCAAGCGAAGTTATTCTCCCGCAGGGTAGTGAGGTAAGCTCTGTCGAGTTGGTTCTCGAGGGTACGGTAGACGTAGCACTACATCAAGTCAAGGAGGGGGGCTTGGAGGGGGCAGAATTGCAAGTTATCGCCTCCCTGGGGCCCACAGATGTCATTGGGGCACACGATCTCTTGAATCAGCGTTCCTCTGTCGTGTGCTACATTGCATGCACGCGTGTACGTACTCTTCGCATTCCATCGTGGCTCTTCTTTGACACATGTCTTCAAAACCCCACTGTGGTCCAGTACCTCTTAGATCTTCAGACCTCCTCACGATACTCCTTTGTATTGGTGTGAGCTGAGTTGGCAAGAGAAAGAGAGTGCGGTGGTGTGTGCGTGTGTGAGAGAGAGAAAAGAAAAAGACACTGTGTGTTTCCGATCTCTTCATGGCCAGATGGAGGAGGTGTCGGGCTGCGGTGCAGAAGGGCCGGTTATGCGTGAAAATATGAAGAAAAGGCATTGCCCTTCTCTATGTGGGCGCAGGCGGCAACCTTTTATGTAGAGCGAACTGCACCGGCAAGTTGTGTGGTGTTTGTTTCCCACCGTTTTGCGTTTGCCTTACTTTTTACGCCTTTACCTCGTGGGGGTTGAGAAGAGAAAAACTGAGTGCCCGAGCGCCGAATTGTGTTGCTTCTTCTTTCATTTCTCTTGCGTATTTATGCGCACTCCCTTCTTCTTTTCTTCCTTTCGCAGTTGACTTGTATTTCGGTCACGTTGTCTCCGCGGGGGTATTAATAAATCCTCAAGGCGTATTTATTCCTTTGGGGTTTTGTTTTACCGAACCGCCCCCATCGCTCGTCTCGTGGCGGTGGCAGGGTTTGGTGGACGGGAGACCCCTGAGACTTCTTCCGATTTTGTATGTAATACCATGAGGGATTGCAATTGTGCATATGAATGTACGGGTATCGTAAAGCATGTGGCAATACGTGGCAATAAAAATTCCGCGCTTGTGTATGTACCCAGCGACGAAAGGTAATCCCTCCCCCCGTGCTTCTATCTTTTTTCTTCTGATATCAAACTGCAATGAGACTGGGACTCGTGAGATGTGTTTTTATTCTGTACTGTATCTGTTCGCACCTTTCCTCGTTTTTTTTCTTTCGGCCGGTGATTTTATAGGAAACAAATGTATGCACACAAATTCACTTTCCCCCCCCCCATGTATTCGCTTGGGCGCGTGGATCTGGATGTCCCCTCCGCATGTGTCTTCTTTTTGTTTAGCCGTCTTTCTCTCCTCGTGCTCATCTTGCATCTCCTCCACCCCCCTCAAGCCAAAAGTGAAGGAAAGGAGTGGCTCGCACTGCATGAGGGTGCCTCATTATTACTCCTCCTCTTTTCTTTTCTTTACATTGATTTATTCATTTCGCTTTGTATTCCTGTTGTTGTTGCCGCCGCCGCCTCACACACGTACCCCCGACGCATAGACAACCATATTACCACGCGAGGCAGTGGGGGAGGGGGTGATGCATATGCCGCAAGATCTCTTGCCAGACGGCGACACCGCACTGCCCGTTGGGGGGCTGAAAGAAACTGGCGTCACGCCGCGGTTACTGCCGAACCAATTGGGCAGCAACGCGCAGTGTGTGGAAAGGGAAACCACCAGAGCTCTAGAAGCGGATAAAGTATCCAGAGACTTCACCCCGGTTTTCCCTCCCAAGGAAGAGGCACCCATGTGGAGTTCTGGCCTTCCCGTTGATTCAACGCTGCGGGAGAAGAAGCGACCGCCACCGCTCTTTCCCACAACGGTGTCGTCCACACCCAAGCGGTGGCAAACGGTGGTGGAGTGCAAGGGTGATTCTCTAGAACAGCTGCAGCTTGGTGCGCCCGTGTCCGCGACGAGACCAAGACACATATGCTCTGCGTGGGGTGTCTCTCAAGAGAAATGTTTTTCTAGTCAGGAAAATCAGCTGGCAAGCGTTTTCCCTAGAGGTGTTTCGACCTCGTCTAGGTTGTCACGTGCTCTCACCACACCCTCGGACGCAGCCTTGCCATTACTTTCTCTTTCGGATGATCAATCTGTGCTTCTGGCGGGACCCTTTCGTGTTTCGGGTGATGGATGTCTTACTGTGCAAAGCTTTTTGCTACTAAATGCTAGCAATGGTTCTACTGCTCAGCCCAGACACACATCAGCAGTAGACACCCTCGGTCCGAGGATTACGAAGCTGCTGCTGCCACGGAAGAAGTCAGTTCATGTGGAGCCTATGTCAAACAACTCCTTTACGCTCTTCTCCGCGAGCATTGACACGCCATACAGTCCCATCACATACTCACTGGATGCAAACCTGCTTGCCCAATCATCCGTTGGAACGAATGTGAATATGCCACTCAAGGAAAGTTTCTCCACTCGCATAGTACATCCCTCACTAAGCTCTAACGCCTCTGAAGTGGAAGGTGCGACGACTGATGCTTTTCTAACCGCCCGTGAATCGGAAGACGCCGTGCAATCGTGTGCCCCCTCCTCTGAGAGTCTACCCTTTGAAGGCGATACTCCTGTTCCCCCCTTCTTGGTCCCCGACGCCGTGCATTACGGTGACCTGCAGCTCCTAAAGTCCGTTGGGGAAGGGGCGTCGGCCTCCGTTTTCTCGGCCACTCACCTGCCGACAGGGAAGCAGCTGGCTGTCAAACGCATCGACCTTTCCCCGCTTTTCTTTCAATGGACCCCGTCGAAGTCGTCTTGTCAGCAACGTATTATGTTTGATGCACGTTTGCGCCAATTGCAGCGTATTGTAGTGCGGGAACTGCAAGCTCTTCACATGGCGTACAGGAGTCCTTTCATGGTAAAAGTTTATAACGCCTTTTACGCAAAGGAGGATATGGCCCTTGACCTCGTGATGGAGTACATGCACTGTGGTAGCCTGGATCGTCTGCAGAGACTTCTGTGCAGACCAGATCGTAATGCTGGATCTGATGAGGGTCCCAAAGGGGTGAATAAATGCGTGCCGGAGCGTCTAGTAGCAGTCGTTGGGGAACAGCTGCTCCTCGGGGTACAGCATATGCACGAACGTGGATTTATCCACAGGGACATAAAGCCTGGAAATGTTCTCATCAATGACAAAGGCATAGTAAAACTCAGTGACTTTGGTCTTTCGCAGCGTTGTGGCCCACCGTGCGATAATGTCTGTGCTGGTTTCACGCCGACGGATTCTACTCTTCTGGAAATCTCCGATAAGTCTATCATCGATCCACCACTGCAATTAGAACGGCATAGTGATGATGGCACGTGTTCCTCGAATGATCTGCATTGTTCTGGCACAAACAAGTACATGAGCCCGGAGCGACAGCGTGGAAAACCGCACGGGAAACCAAGCGACATTTGGGCCGTGGGTATGACACTCGCAGAGTTTGCTGTTGGTGAATATCCTGTGGATTTAGCCGATTGCATTGATGCCTTTGATCGTGCATACCGTATGGAGGCGCCGTTAGATCTTCTGCGTTTCCCAAGACCTTTCCCGCTGAGCGAGGAATTCCTGGATTTCATTCGTATTAGTATGCTGCCAGCGCCTGAGGAGCGTCCGACAGCCTGCGAGCTGCTCGAGCACCCTTTTTTCCGCCAATGGGAGACGCCATTCTCAATTGAGGATTACCTGCGCGTCAACATTATGATGACGGACAGCTGATGCAACATATGGAAGGAGATGTGCAGCGCCAGGGGGCATCAATGACTGGTACTCGGAAAGTTATTGCGGTCTTGTGCGCTACACGGGTGCTGTGTGCACGAGCAGGCCCACAAGAACTCTGAGAATGAACAGGATGCATGGACGGGGTGGGGCGGTCGAATCTTCCCGGCAAAAACATATTGTGGTTGTTATTACTATTATTATTGCTATTGTTCTTGTTGTTGCTGTGGTTGATTTTTTTTTTCCAGAGGAGGATGCGATACGGAATGAACCCCAGGCAAGAAAAAGTTTCTTTTTTTCCCCAAAAGTGTTTCTTTTTTTTTTTTTTTGTGTGTGTGTGAGGGGGGGTTCTGTTTTTTTTAAGGAACGCAAGTATTGGAATGTGTTAATGACGAACAGTCGTCAAGAAGAAATGGAACGAAAAGGAAACGGGAAATGGGAACGAGAGGGGTGAGAAGGAACTCAACGTGCGCCACACACACAAGACGGCGACGTGGAGGAGCGAGTCAGGGGAAGAAGAACGCCACCGCTACTTCGCTCTGCTCATCTCGTGCGGGTTTCCTTCTTGCTTTGGCGAAACCGCCGTGTGCAGTCAGTCATGGGGATGATGATGGTGGTGGTCCACATGCCTGGGCCCTCTGCTGCGCGAAGGTTCGGCCAACCCCCCCCCTCCCTTTGCCACCAAATTGCACTTTGTTGTGTTATATATTCGACGTCTGGCTGTGGGAATGCCGCGTACGCTTTGGTTCACACGGCTCTACCCCGTGATCTTCTCAGATCATAGCGGCATGGGAGTTGGGTTTTTCCCCCTTTCTTTTTCTTCCTATCGTTCACTTGGACTGTTTAGGAACATAGAGGGCGGACTGTTCTATTTCCTTATCTACTCTTATCATCGCCCTTGTTTGCTTCCAGCTCGTTTGATTGCTTTCTCTTCCCTGAAGCGTGCCTACACCTAAAGAAAAACGTATATATATATACAAACCAGTACTTTCAACAAATTCGGATGTCTTTTTTGTCGTTCCTGTCGGCATTTTTTTTTTTTTTGTTTTCTCACTCTTTCTCTCTCTCTGTGTATATATATATAAGAAAAAAGGAGTGGCCGAACGCCCCGTCTGTGGAGGTGGCGTAGTGAAGTGGTGAGCCTCGAGTGCCGAAGCATTCACACGTGGATTGCCAACCTGTTTTTGAACCTTCTTCTTGGTTTTCAATTCTCCGTGCAGCAATACATCCTCTGTTCCTCTTCCTCCCTGTCTTCATATCCGAGCGTGCGTCTCTTTCTCCCCCTTCCGTGTATATATGTGTACATGCATGTATATACATATATATATATATATATATATATATATGTAAACGTCTGCATGTGCTTGTGTCCGCCTGCTCCTTAGCCGAAGTTAAATAGTTCTCCTTCTGCTTTCTCTTTTGATCCCCACATTGCTACTACATGAATCTTTCATTGTTGTCCTATATTGCCTGTGAAAAAGCTGAGAACGAACGACGTGGTGGTGGCGGTGGTGGAGGGGGTAGGGCAGAAGGATTGCCCGCTGAAGTTATATTTGGCCTGCTTCTGAAGTCATGCACATTGCGAAACGGGCGGCAGTATTCACTAGGATCCAACAGCAGCAGTATTATCAGCGCAGTAGCTCCCTTAGTTCCAGTTGGACGCCGGGTTTTTATTCGAAGAGGAGGAAGTGCAATGAACATGTGGGGTGTATGCTGCTGATGCGTCCGTTCCGGGATGTGTGGGCGTGGTTTCGAGCGCAGCGCTTCGTGTGCAAGTGCCTGACAGTGGGAACGGGCAGTATCCTCAGTTTTGGTGGCTACATAGCACTTTGTTTGTTCGTGCAGTGGAAGCAGGAGGAAATGGTTGAGATGCTGTTTCAGCCGCAGGAGGAATATTCCCTCGAGGAGTGGTCTCAGGTGGAACCAACGTTGCGTGAAGGTGATATTGTGCTCATGATGGGGACTGGGGTGACAAGCTGGAAGATCACCCTGGCTCAGTTTGCGTACAGTTTCATGTGCCCCGCTGCCCTGCGATACTCACATGTGGGTGTTGTTGTGGAACCCGCACAGCTCGAACGATGGCCATCACGCCTGACGACATCAGCATCCACCATAGCCCCGATGGACGTGTCAGATTCCAACCGAACATTGACTTCACCCAGCACAATTGCTGATAAGTTAATCAATGAGCGCCTGATGCTACAACGGAGGAAAAAGCGTGGTGCTATTATCATGGAAGCGGTCGACAACCTTGATGTAAACGCCCCTGATATAAATGGGAAGGTGCGTCATGAGTGCGTGCAGCTTGTGGAGGCGAACTGTCGCCTCTTTGGACGAGATGCGGATCGCTGGTGCTACAGCAGATTTGCGGTTCGTCGCTTGAAAGGTTTTGAGTGGACCTCACAACGGAAGCGCCTTTTGCGCAATTTCATTAACGAAAACGTCGGGCGTCCGCTGGACAAGAGTCCACTCTTGCTGTTGAGTTTCATTCACCCCAAGTTGTATGAGTGGACTGGCGCTCGCAGCACGGGAACGGAGATCAGCTGCGGTGAGTTAATTGTGGAGCTCTACAAGTATTGTGGCGTGATTCAAGGCGTGGTGGGATCGGGGCCTTCGGTTGATGGTGTCAGTAACGCCGACACGGACGCTGCCGTGAATCCTGACGGAAGCTGCAGCCGGTCTCACTGTCAATTCAGCCGACCGAGCATACAGACGGCGCCGTTTCACTTCACAGAAGGGAGCGAGGTTGGGGTACTTGACTTTGCAGAGGGCATTTCGCTGGGTCCGGAGGTTCGCATGAGTCTTCCTGGTGGAACGAAGGAGCCACAACAGTAACAAAGAACATAGAGGAGGTGGAGAGAGAGAAGGAAAGAAGCAGTAGGGGTGGAAAAGTATGGGGTGAAATATGATGGTGGTGGTGAGGGGTCGAAAGGAATACTCCGTTGCGTGTCCTCCCCTGGTGTCGCTGTCTGTGGATAGCTTTTGTTGTTGTTCGGCTGCTTTTTTATTGGCCTTTGCAGTCCGAAAGCGAAGGGCGGGTGAAAGCAAAAGGAATCGGTGGATGGAGTTGTGGAAAACGATTGTGAAGTGGAGACCGTCCTCGGAAGCTGTGGTGGTGGAAGTGGATGTAATGCATCACTTGTGGGTCTTGGCAGGACGCATAGGCGTTTATAGAAGCAGTGACAAGGGTGCATGCAGCGGTGGAGGAGGAAAGAGGAGGATGAGGAAAACACTAACAGCAGTGTGGACTGCGACTACCTTTTACTCTTCCGCGGGATGGAAACAGAAACACGGGGCGGGATTAAGTTAAGGGACACAATCAGTTAACCTATAAAAGGGAGTATGTGTTTCCTCCATTTTGTCACATACCCACACATACACAACGAAGAGAGAGAGAGAGAGAGTGCTCAATAGTTTAATAATTCGTGGAGTGTCTTTGGGGCGCTTCTTTAAGTAATAGTCTCTCGTGCAGCCACCCCCGCGTCTTGTGCCGTCAGCAGCCCGGCTTCCCCCCTCCCGCCCCTCTTCACCATCACTACCTCTTCCTTCTTTCCCGCCCTCTGTTCCCACTCTCACTTCATGCTGGGACTGCGGGTGGGCGATGTGGCACTCGAGGGGAAATGGGGCTCGGCGCACGAAAGGTCTGTAGTCTTTTCTTGTTTGCTTATTTTCTTGAAATGCGCTCTGCCGCCGCTAAGGAATGGTGTGTGGCTACGCACTCCTAAACCAAATCACCACATTCTTCGACACTTGCTCATTTTTTTTCTCTCGGTGGCTGCGACAAGCCTTCTCGTTTTTTTTTTTTTTGGGGGGGGGGATTGTTGAGGTGAGGGAAATTCTTGGGTTTGTGCTCCACGAAAACACACTCAGTCACACAAGGAGGTGAGGGGCATCGATAAAAATTTGTTAAAACGGTGAAGACGCGTGTTGAGGAAAGAGGGGATATCTGCGCAGCTATGAATCAGGCATTTAGTATCAAGACTCGGCAACCCATTGATGTGGATGCGCTGCTGACGGAAGAGGACCGTGCCATTAAAGAGGCCACACGGGGAGAGGATTGCACGACGCGGCGACGCGCCTGTAAAAACTGCAGCTGCGGGCGAGCGGAATTAGAGCGAAAATTGGAGGCTGAAGGAAAAGAACTGCCAGAGATGCCAGCGGGTGGTTGTGGCAACTGTGCGAAGGGTGACGCCTTCCGCTGTGCCACGTGTCCCTACCTTGGGATGCCTGTCTTCGACAACACAAGCGACGGTAAAGTCAAACTGAACCTTTCGGATGATCTGTGAAGATCAGGGTGATGACAAGACGGAAAAATAAAAAAAAAGAGGGAAATGCACACGCGCATATATCTATCTATCTATCTATCTATCTATATATATATATATATATATATATATATATATATATATATATATATATTGTATATGATCTTCAAGGGAAAAAAGGGACAGAAACAAACGTGGGAGGGGGGGACCATTTGAAAAGGTTGACTGATGGTTAGTAACGTCAGTGATGGACGAGAATATTTTTTTTTAAAAAACAGTTGGGGTTTTCGCCTCCACTTGTGGTGCCGATGGTGATCTGTTGCCTCTTTTGCTTCGAGGGAATCATTTACATATGCTTGTGTGCTGATAGTCTGTTCTTTCACGTGAAATGTGCATGATGATCGGGGGAGATAGAAATAAGTAGGGATGTTGTGGTAGGGTGTTCTTTTTTGTTTTTTTTTTCCTCGTTTGGTGCATTCATCTACGTTGGGGGGGGGGGTAGTGAAGCAGTGTAGAGCCGCGACAGTCGAGGCGTTTGCCAAAGGGAGGTAAGCACGCAGGAGGAACGGTGCTTGCTGCCTTTTTCTTCTTGCCTCCGTGGTACCATCCGCACACACGAAATATCTGCATATAAACGCACACACACACACACATATATATATATATATATATATATATATAAAGATAAATATATACTAAATGCGCCGTGCGTTGCTGTTCCGCAACCGTGTGGACTTCGTGGCCACACTTCTTCAGCAAGGGCAGCTGGTAGACATGCCGATTCTTCAGCATTTCACCTCCAGGGAGCCTCATGCCCCTGCAGCTGGAGGCGACGGCGGTGTGGGGCGCTGCAACGACACGAGCAGCGTGTGTGTCACGAGGGCACCACAAGATACGCTTCTATCGAAATGTGAAGCCGTTCGGGAGAGGACGAAAACAGGGGCGGCACTTGACGCAACCCTCTGGTTGACCGGCCCGTCAGCGACGACAGAGTGGCGTGCCTTCTCGCACTCGAGGGAAGCTGTGCAGGCCACTGTAAGCGCCAGTGACCCGGCGAGTGTCACGCTACGCGGCAATTTTCTTGCGGTGGGGCAGGAGGGCAGCTCCCCGGCGGTGGTACGCCTTGTTGCATCGAAGGGGGGAAGTGAGGGAGGCGCGGTGCTGTTAACAGTGCCACTTGCACAGTCTAGCGAGAAGGTATGCAGGAGCGTTGTGGGCGATGGACTCCATTCTGTCACGCTGACAGAAGCGAAGGGATCCATCCTGGGGAACTCTGCGGCAGCGGACGAATTTGCGGTCGAGCAGAATGTTCTTGGGGCCGCAGCGTGCAGTGGCATAATCGGTAAGCTGGAGGAGATCTGTGCCCTACACGCCACACACGCAGTGCGCTACGACGCTCTTCTTATCCGTAACCCATCAGTACAGAAGCGCCTCTCTCAGTTGGCTTGTGCCCGTTTTGGGATAGATGCACTAAACTCGTTCATCATCGGTTGCAGCGAGGGGGATCAGTCGCAAAAAAATCGGCTTCCGGTCTCACTTGTGGAGTCATTTGCGTTGGGTTTGTATGCGAAGCGTGCACTCGCCACTTCGATGGCGAACGCGCGTGCTATCATGGGCAGCACGTCGGGGATGCAGGCTGAGCAGCACCGCTCGAAACCCAGCCGTCTTATTGACTACCCGCTTGCCACAAATATTCTTGACTCGGAACGCCGTGTGCTGTCAAACCTGGATGGAAACTCTACCGTCTCGCAGATAATGCGGCACTTCGCACCGCTACTAGCAGTGTCTCGGGTGAACGCAAATCGTGAGGTGAAGAACCCTCTGATGTCGCTGCTTCTCAGAGATAATGGCTCTGTCCGCATTGCAGCCCCGCATGTGTACCTGCAGGTAAGTACCACCGCACTGGAGAAGGACATCACGGAAATACTGTATCGCATTCAGGCGCAAAAAGAGCGCGGTGATTCTCTCTTCGTGACTAGTGTGGCGCAGTACATTTCAGAGGTCTTCGCTAACTTGGCAGTTGTGTACCGTGCGACGGCATCCCTTGCGCGTGAGGAAGCCAGTGGGCCGCGCAATTGGCTGATTGCGCAGGCCTTTTGCGCCGAATCCAGCGCCGAACGCAAGACTCTTCTTCGCGATTTGGACATGTGGACCGCCGCGCGGCAAGCCGTTTATGGCTGCAAGGACATCAACAGCTGTACGATGCACCCCGTAGAGCTCATGAACGTTCAGCCCGTGCCCAACAAAAAGCCTGAGGAGGTGGAAGCAAAGAATTAACGCAATTCAGCAGCAGAAAGGGAGGAGATAAAGGGATGGGACGGGGTTCTGCATCACCGCCGAAATCGGCTTCCGTTGCCCGTACAAAAACCGTTACCACTATTACATCAAAGTAGTACCACTATCACTGCTACTCTGAGCATAACTTCAAAACGTAAGTCACTGTGCCGTGAAATGAGCCAGGGTGTATTCCTCTTGGAAAGTGAAATAAAGAACTACGCACCGCTAGAAAAGGTGAACTACCTGCTCAGGGATGTTTTTGTTACTCCCTCTCGTCACCTTCTCTTTGTTGTATCTTCTGTGTACTCTCTTCTCTTTTATTTGTTTCCCTTTTTTCTGCTTGTTTCTATCCTGTCTTCTTCCCAGCATTAGTGCGGAAAGGTGTGATGGAGGTCCAACATCTCTCATACACGTCGTCTTGCGCGATGCCACGCACCGCAGTGGAGGAGCTCACCGCACAGATCAAGGACTGCGCGAGTGTGTTGATGTGCATCAATACAGAGGATGCCTTGCGGTCTATCGAGCAGCTCTCCCCGCGTGGGCGCACCGTGAAAGCTTGTATAACGTGGTCCGCGGGGCCTTCCGCAGCGACGCGAGACACCATCAAATCGGTGCAGGTACGGTTTAGCTACAGTGGGGCCTTCGCGTGTTGCGAGGGGGGGGGTGGCGAGCGTTTCTATGAGTCTCTAATGGCGTTGCTGGTGGCCAACGGGTGTGTGGCGCTGGATATAACATGATGTTGCGTGGCAAGAGCGAAGAGAGAGGGGTGGGCATGTAAGTCTCTCTCTCTCTCTCTCTCTCTCTATATATATATATATATATGTGTGTGTGTGTGTGTGTGTGTGTGTGTCTGTGTGTTTGCCTCACGAGTCATCTTCATACTTTGCGCGAGTCTCTACTTCGGTTCTATTTCTTTTTTTTCCTCCTTTCCGTTTCTTTACCTCCCCTTTCCCACGGGGAATTAGTGACTCCGTGCTGCTAGGCTCAACTGGTGTGTCGTGCGACATGTTGATTCTCGCCGCGTACATCGCCGTTCTTGCCATCGCTGCGCTCTTCACCTTTCACACTTTTGGGAGCGACTCTCGTCAAGTCGTGGGGATAGCACCGCATGATCGCCGTGGTTTGGGTTTCTTCTTTTCAAAAGGCGGCCGGAAGAAGTGTGACATCACAGAAGCGCTGCGCGTTACCATTGACGCGCAACATGCTAAGATATTGTCATTTCTGCAGGAAAACTGTTGTGCGCTTCCTGTTCGGGCGGAAACAGTGCGCGTTCTCACGCACCCGACTCAGTTCTACAATGAGCTGCAGAGACGCGTGCAGGCAGCGACGTCCAGTATTGTCATGTCAGCGCTTTATATAGGTGACGGCCCACTCTCGCAGCAACTGGTTGCGTGCCTTGAGAGGAAAGTCACGGAGGCGACGAAGGCCGAGCAGCAGTTAGATGTCTCTCTCCTCCTCGACTACAACCGCATGCAAGATCGGCGCAACCTTCACACAGTGGCGCGACTTTTGGCCCTCGCGCACGCCACATCCAGCAATCTGGTGCGTGTACGGCTTTATCTCTTTCAGTCCCCATGCCCCTGGAGTCGTCTCCTGACGCCTTTCGGCCGCGCGCGCGAGGCGCTTGGTGTGCAGCACACGAAGATATTTTGCTTTGATGGTCGGGAAACGATTCTCAGCGGAGCAAACCTCTCAGATGACTACTTCGCCACTCGCATGGACCGATATGTGGTGATTGAGGACAATACACACGTTGCTTCGTGGTTCTCAGACCTTGTTCAGACCCTCTGTAGCGTCTCTCACCGTGTCATGTGCCGGGAGGAGTTCGCCACAGGCTGCAATGGCGAACACGAACGGGGTGGTGAAGTCATGTTGCACACGAAAAGTGATCTTCTCATTCTCCCAAACAGTGCGGGGATTGACCCGTCGAGGAATAGCGCCGCCTTCAGTGTCAAGATGAACCAGCTGCTCCAAGATTTTGCTGCCAGAGTCGCCGGGATGAAGATACCGCTACACGATGCGCAGTACGATACATTCATCTTCCCAACGCTGCAGTGCGCGCGGGCAAACGTATTCCACGACTCGGTCGTTGTACAGAGTCTTCTTCAGATGGCCCCAGCCTCAACACACATTTACCTTACCTCGCCCTACCTCAATATGTATCCGCTGTTTGTGGACAAACTGTTGGCCAGTGAAAGTCAGTATGACTTTATCACGGCGAGCGTGAATACAAACGGCTGGCGGGGGGCGAAGGGATTCGCGGGGTACATACCTTTCTTTTACCTGCAACTCGAGCGTGCCTTTTATTACCTGATGCGGGACTACAACTGCTCTGATCGCGTAAAGGTACGGGAGTTTGGTGTGGAGGGGCTGACGTTCCACGCCAAAGGCTTGTGGTTTGCTGAGCGGCAGGAGGCCATCGATAATGGGTGCAGCTCTCGGAGCAGAAGCAGGGAAACTTATAATAACAATAATGGTCATCAGCAACTTCAGGGTGATAATAACAACGACACTACCTGCCGCAACAGTAATAAAAATGCCCACGCACAGTTGGACAAGGAGAGAGAGAAGTGGGATGGCGTGAAGGCGCCGTATCTTGTTGCGTACGGCAGCACAAACTACGGTTACCGATCCGTGCACAAGGATGTGGAGGCGGAAGTGTTTCTTTTTACTACGAACGACTCTCTTCGAGAAGCGCTTCGTCACGAGCTTGTGTTTCTGCTCCAGCAATCGTCTCCCGTAAAAGAGGAGCGCTTTGTGCGTGGCGCGCGGGGTCGCTTCCAACCAGTGATCTCGCTGCTTGCTCAGATTGGACAAGACTTTCTCTGACACTCCCGATGGCTGCGTCAACACAGGTTCAACGGCAAACAAGGGAGTTTGGATGGATGGAAACCGCAAAAAAATTTTTTTAAACATAAAAAAAAAAAAACGAGACAAGTTGCTTTACTTCCGCTGAAGCCTCTGAGCAATACTTCTCCAAGTCTAAGTGTATGTGTGTGGGGGGGCATCTGTATCCGTCATTGGTGCTTCTTTTTTCTTCTTCTATCATGTACCGATATATGTATATATATGTATATATATATATATATATATACATATATATATAGCATCTCTGTGCGCGCCCGTCCAAAACGCCAGGGGAAGTAATAAGAGCTAAAGCATTGGAGTGATAGAGTCAGGTAGACTGAAGGAGGCAAGAGAGTGAAAGGAGGAAACACACACCATTCGTGTGTGAGAGGGGGGTGAGACAAATGTCGGAGGATGCACCCACAGACTCTGATCCCACGTTGCCGCGGAAGTATATCGTGGAGAAGCCGCATCTAGTGGATGTGTTTCGCAGCTCCCAGTCCTTTACAAAAATTGTTGCGTACATTCAGGCTTGTGCGGAGGCTGTCGAGAGTACACCACGTGTCCCGCGGTCAGCGCAACAACTGGACGGGCTTCCCTCGACTATACGCTTCTTCGTGAGCGTATTTTTCCCGCACCTCCACAAGATTGTGGACAAGGTGCCACTAGGGGAAATGAAGCAGCAGCGCTTTGGGAACAAGGCGTTCCGTGCCTTCTACAAATGTCTCCACGCAGACGTTGATGAGTTGATGCGGCAGTTGGTGTCAACATTCCCAGCACCCCCTAGTGGTGATAGGAGTGAAGAGACGAAGCGTTCTCTCGCTATGGAGCTAGCAGAGTACATCAAGGACTCATTTGGTAATAGCACTCGCATTGACTACGGCACAGGGCATGAGCTGCATTTCTTCATACTGATGATAATCTGTTTGGAGGAGTGTGGAGACAGAGGAGGTTCACTGCACATCGATCCACCGGTGATTCTGCCGCTCGAATTTCCGATGCCGGCACCGGTATCAGCGAGTGAAAGGGGGTCCCTACGGCAACTGCGGCAAGGGATGGTGTTCGACGTTTTTGGTGCCTACTTGAAGTTCATGCGGCGACTGCAGACGCACTATCATCTGGAGCCTGCCGGATCGCATGGTGTGTGGGGCCTTGACGACTATCACCACCTGCCGTTTATCTTCGGGGCCGCTCAGCTAATTGGTAAAGAGGATGCGCCCCGAACTCTGGATGGGGTTCTCTCACATGAGGTGATACTGCCCAAGCACGTGTGCGAGGAAAGCAAGGTGCGTTGGCATGCTGATGAATACTTATACTTTGCACAGATTGCATGGATTCGGGAGAACAAGAGTGGGCCATTCTTTGAGCACAGCAGCATGCTCTACAATATCAGTGGGGTGGAAAATTGGAAGAAGATATATGTGGGCATGGTCAAGATGTACGCTGCGGAGGTGCTATCGAAGTTTAACGTTGTACAGCACCTCCTGTTCGGCACTCACCTCCCCTGGGGGGGAGAAGCGCAAGACAGCGAAAAAAATGAGCAGCAGCATCGCCATCAGAAGACACTTTGACTGTGTCGGCTAGATTCCCATATTTTCTTCTCTCTTGTCATGTCGTCTTTATATACAGTCTCCCCTCATTTACACTCGCAGTCATTTTTTGTCTTTGTTGTTGTTGTTGTTGTTGTTGTTATTGTTGTTGTTGTTTTTATTCCTTTTCCTTTTGCTTTGGTGTATTTGCGCTCATCGGCTTCTTCGACTGTCCCTTTTGCCCATCACACATGGGGGTGTGTGGTTTCACCTCTCTCCTTCGCGTTGTTTCACCTCACGGGTCCCGTGGACTCTCATATTCTCGAACGTCACCGCTCTCTTTGGGGTGGGGGGCTAAGTGATGTGAAGTGAACTGGTGGTATTGTCTCTCCCAGTGATTAGTATCGTCAGCGAATACTTTTGGTTCACACGTGCACAAGCATTATTGTATATACATATATATATATATATATATATATATATAGGCATGTATAGGAATCGCGATTCAGTGACGCAACTGGCCATGGTGCCGCCAGAGGCAATGGATAGCGGGGCTCGCAATGCTTTTCGTCGACTTCTGCGACTACACAAACCATCCGTGGGCCCTCTCGTGGTTCCTGTTATTTTCTACTACTCTCCCATTGTGAAGCGCACACGGCGTGGGAGAAGTGTATCGCGTTACCTGCTCGTGTCGCGCACTCATTGGTACATCTGCAAGCCGAATGGTGGAATCTCGCGATGCAGTCGTGTGGATAGCGTCGAGAAGATACTCGTCTGTCTGAGCTTGCATGTTGTGTGGAAAGTTTCACAGGCGCGCGATGTTGTGATGCGCTTCGAAGACGCCGGCGAGGTCGGCTTCTTGACAAACGTTCTCCGTATTCTCAGGGCTTCAGTCGCCGGTAGGCCCCCTCTCGAGGTGATAAACAGCGACTTGGATTACACCCAACTCAGAGGCCCTGACAAGGTGCAGCTTGAAGGAAAGACACGCAACGATCGCGAGTGGCCACTGCCCGTCGTTTTAGTGGACGAGGCGTACCGTCAACACTCCGAAGAGGAGGTCATGATGACGATGATGATGCCGCCCCCCCCGTCGTCGTTGTCGCCTTTCCTCACGCTCCCCCGCGACGCAAAGAGTGTTCTGGTGCCCGCCAGCGCTGAGACGAGGGATGCAGACAGTGGCGACAACAGGGAGTCCCGCATCAGCGCGATTTTGTGCTTCATGGACGGAAAGGCGGACATGTCACCCCCGCCTGATCCCCCTGTAGCTCCCCCCCCTCCCTCTTCCTCCTCCTCCCCGGGTTTTCAAAAGGTGGAGCCAAAGGAACTCACTCCTTGCGAAAAGGCTGTGCTACCCATGGCGTCTGCCTCCTCCTCAACGATACGTCACATACGGGAAGTGGGAAATGTCACCGACGTGACTGTCGTGGTCCCTGCAACTAAGCAGCCGTTAGAGTCGTCACCCCACTCTTCACACATGACTGCTTCCATAGCACCGGTGACGGAGGCTGTACGTCCTCGTCCACCACCACCGCCCCCCTTGTCAGTGATGGGCATGGGCGGGATTAGGAGCAGCAGCGGCGATATGATCATGAGCAAGAACACAGTTGAGGTGCGGTCATTGCTGCGAGAGCTATGTGATGTGGAAGCTCGTGTGGCTTCTTTGGAGAGACTGAAAGGCGAGGGGTTAAAACAGCAGCATAGTCACGACGGTAGCAGTGAGACACCAGCGCAACGGTCTGCGGTGAAGGCAAACACAACCTCTCTCGGCGGTAACACGCCGGGATCTCTACCTGCAAGCCCTTTCCTCTCCTTTTCGCCACCGCCGCGCATCTCGACGCGGCCCGATGAACCACTTGGGATGGTTGCCGCTGAGTTTGAACGGCGCATCAGAACGAAAACAGTTTCAGAACGCCTCGTACTGAGGGAGCATGAAATCGATGAAAAACTGCGGCAAGCCTCAGCGTGTATTAAAGGGGGTGATGTGCGGCAGTTGCTTCTTGTCGCCCATCTTCAGGAAGATGTTCTTCCTTTGTTGTTGGAAGCACAGAGGGTGGACGAGGAAGAACAGAAAAAACAGCAGGAGAGTTGTTTGACAAATGAAAGGAGCGTCTATACGGGAATTAGTAGAGGTGGTAATAGCGGAATGAGGAGCGATGATGACAAGTCGGAAGTGGAAGAAGAAGAAGAGGAAGAAGGTGTTAGTGAGTTGCGCGACTACAACGTGTGGGCGTCGACTAATGCTGGAAAGCGGTGGTACAACGAGCATTTTGGCGAGCACCTCAGCGCCTGTAAGGTGAAGATGGTGCAGAATGCATTTGAGCATGGGGACTTGTGGTTATGAGGTGCTTGTTGCATCTACAAACCGTGCACAGCTCTCACTCTCGCAGTTCTTCTGGCCTGAATTCTACCAGCGCAATCCATTTCTCTCCTTTGCCTTTCCATACGCATATATATATATATATATATATATACACGTGTGTCTGTGTGTGTGGTACTAACCCTCTCTTTACTGTCATATCAGGGCTTTTTCATCCCATTTGCCTAAACACAGTGACAAGAGAGGGGGTGAGTGAGTTGGTGGGTGGGGGAGGATGCCACTGAAGTTTGCTCCCGCCACCATTGCCGTTAACGGAGGAGGTAGCGGTGGCACTTCACTCGCCGTCATGTACACACTGCGTTGCGAAAATGCCCTTGTTCTTCGTGCTTACAGCAGTACTGGGCGGAGGAATGGAAACGGTTGCAATGCAGGTCCACACATGAGACTGTCGCGCTCGCTCTTGTGTTTGAGAAAAGCTACAAGTGAATGGAGTGCTGTGCACACTGTGTCTCTTCAGTTGCCTCAGTTGGTATTCGGACCTTCCGTAGAGACAGGTGAATGCGGGATTCCAACGCCAGCGGCTGAACCGTTCGACTCGTTAGAGTTGGATCCCTTGTGTTTATGCGCGGAGAGGATGCCGTTTCCGTTGCTACTTCTACTTCCGCCTCACAATGAGTTCCCGTTGCTGCCTCAAAGGAGACACTCACGAGTCTGCAGTGCCGGCCACCTCGCGCAGGCGCTTGCAGGCAACAAGGGGTGCAGGACATGGAGTGAAATGCTGGTAGCATTCAACGGTGCGTGGGCCTCGGCCGTGCTGCAGGCAACGGCAGATCCCCAGACGCCCATCTCGCCGAATGGGTTCAGACTGACAGTGGAACGTCAGGAGCTCGCGTATCCGCCTGGTGGCTCGCGTGTGACGGCACCGGTTGACGTTGTGGCACCGTTCACTTTCAATTTTGCCGTCGTTGGGTGCCGACAGCAGCAGAGAAGGTTGCGGGGATGTGTCTCGCTGTTGCGACCGCAACTCGAGTCAATCGATGTGGCGAGTTTTTGGTCATTTCCGCGCCAGGCGCTGCCGGGGCATGATGGTGCTCTGCAGCACCGCTTTCACGTCGTGACTCATCCACCAGATGTTGCGACGGCTGCACAGGATCTGCTTCCTTTGGGTCAAATGGCACTTCCAGAGGCCCTGTTTAACGAAGACGTCGAGACACAGGAGTGTCTGGAAGTGTTGTCCGTTGTCATTCCTCGCATACGTGACGCACGAACGCAGAGGGCTCCACCGTCACGTGTGTGGCACTTTGATGATAAGAAAACTGTGTGGGGGCTACCATCCATGCCGCTGAAGTTAGACCCCACAATGCGCTTTACAGAGCTTCGTTTTCCTGATGGACGAGAAATGCGACAGACGCTGACGCTTCGCAATGCCGCTGGAGATCGAATCGGGGAGGTGTGTGACACCCGTAAACATCGGCGTCCCTACCATCACTACTTTCGTCGTCGTCGTCACCATACCGAGCGGCTGAGTGGAGGTGAATTCAGTGTCGTGGGACGCCCTGATTTTTGGAAAACCTTCTTCCTCGCAACCACGGCCAGACTTTCGGCGGACTGTCTGCTAAAGTATTCGATCTGGCAAGAGACAAAACGGAAAATGGGGTGTGATCTTCAGCAACTGCCACCCCTTTTGCCACTCTTGCAGCAGAAGCACAGTGACGCCTTCACTGTGTTATCATCGCCACCGTCACATTGGCGGCCATTGGCTGTGGAGTTGGGTGACGGTGGTTGCGGCTCCGACTACATCAGCAATATCTTCAGCTCCTGTGAGGGGCCTACGCTTTTTCCAATACGTGTGTTCTCACGGGAAGTGGAGCTGCAAGGATTTCAGATTATGCGCGAGTGGAGGTTGAAACGAAAGGCCGAAACGGTCAGCCCGGGGAGTGATGATAGCGAGGATTGGTACCACTCGGCGTTTCTCCACGATGTTCTCACGATGGCGCATCCGTACTGCTCGTCGGCTGCTGTTGTTGAGGATGCAGAGTTGCACTACTGCTATCGTCTGGCGTTCCATCGTGAAATGCAGCGCTCTGCTCTCCATGCACTGTACTGAATCGGGGCAAACTAATGGTATGGTCATCTGAGTTCATGCACTATACATATGTTTTTCTACAGAGAGTTTACTTTTTTTTTATATATTTTTTCGCCTTTCTTGCGTCCTTTCTCTTTCTGTCTGTCTGTCATTTGTGCATCTAGTCTGCCAGTGTGTTGCAACGTGGTGCTGCCATCTGCATACCGTCCAGATGGTTTCATTCACCTACTCGGGATTTTCTCTTTAAGTTGTCTTTCTCCCGCAGCGAGGAATCGACCACATAGAAAAGGTCTCAAGAAAGAAATTATTCCAAAGAAGCAGAAGAAACGTGATATTTCCGTTTTTCCCCATTTGTTTCCTTCCTGCCTGTGTGTGTGTGTGTGTGTGTGTGTGTCCGTGCGGTAGACGTGAAACCACCAGGGAGAGTGGGAGTGGGTAGGGGAAGGCGCATGTATATACATACGTAGCGTTACATAGATACCTAGGCCTTTCCTTCATTGTTTTCCGCTCTAGAAGAAATAACTTCCCCTCCTGAAGCGAGAGGGGCGTATACTGCGGGCATGTATTGGGGCTGAGATCCCCTGCAGTACTTCACTTAACCGCCCATCACCGTAAGGAGATGGAACACCGCGACTGTGAGGAGGAGGAGGAGGAGGGGCGCAAGAAAGACACTTGTGCCCTGAACGAGTACCACATTCTGGAGAAGATAGCGACGGGTAGTTTCGGTGTTATCTTTAAGGTGCGTCGTTTTCTGGACAATGGCATATTTATCATGAAGCGCATCGACCTCAGTGGATTCGATGAAAAAAGGAGGCGTGAAGCGGCGCAGGAGACGTGGGTAATGGATCAACTTCATCACCCCTTTATCGTTGCGCAGCGAGACGCCTTTCTTTTCGACAACGACAATCTGTGCATTGTAATGGACTTCTACGACGGTGGCGATCTCGACGCCCTCGTCGCACGACAGAGGGAGAAGGATGAGTACCTGTCACTGGAGTGTGTAATGGGGTGGTTTGTCGGTATGTGCCTTGCAATACAGTACCTTCACAAGGAGAGGATTGTGCACCGCGATCTCAAGACGCACAATATATTTTTGGACCTTTGTAGTGCGGAGGTGGCCATTGGCGACTTTGGCGTTGCGGAGTTTATCGACGCGTCAGCAACTTCTGGAGCCGGTGGGGCCCCCTCAGCGTCGATAAGGGCATCGCCGATCTCACCACAACTGCTCGTGAAGCGGTGCGAGAGCGAGCAGCATCTCGGTGGTGGTAGTGATGGGGACAACATGAATGGCTTTTTTGCTGGTGCTGTGCGGGGCACATTGCTTTATATGGCCCCAGAGGCACTAGAAGGTGGTGTTTGTGGACCAAGCTCTGACGTCTGGTCTCTTGGGTGTATCCTTTACGAGCTATTGAGCCTCCGCCACCCATTTGAGTCACAAGAAATTGCCGGGTTGATGGTGCGTGTGATGATGGGCTTGCGGCAGCCGCTTCCGGCGCATTACCCTCCCGAGGTTGCGCAACTGGTTGACCGAATGCTGACCCTTGAAGCAGCAAAGCGGCCGAGTTGTGAAGAGATTCTGCGTAGCCCCTTTTTGAACGCGTACCTTCACAGATTTTTTGCGCGGCGCGTTCCGCGTGACAGCCCTAACTCTGCTGCTGAAAGTACGTTGGCGGCGCAGCTGCGGGTACTTGGAGTTGGTACTGATGCTGTGACAACTCAGTTGCCTGTCGTTCAGGAGAAACGCCCAATGATGCCGCCGTCTAAGGAGCGTGTATCGGCTGAGGGACTTGTGGCTGCTGCTTTAGCTCTTGCCTCTCCACGGTTGGGTCTTAGGCTCTCCCCCGGCACCTCGACGTTCGGTGATGAATCTTTCCTATCATATACGCCCCTGCGGCATATGTGCCGTGGAGAAACTGCATCGTCGTTCAACATGTGCAACAACAACCCCACCATCAGGGACTTGGCAGGGGATCATGACGTCAGCTTGACCTGCCGCACTCCGCTGAGTAACGTTGAGGATATGCGGCACAAATCACTTGAGTGCATTGAGAAGGAAGTGATACGGTATCGGCAGTTAGTGCAAGCTGAGATCCGGGCGCAGAAGCAGCAGCGCGATGCCGTAATGCTAAAGAAGCGATTCGGCGTTAGTCCCACCTCCCCATTACCTGCGGATGGCCCGCGTTACTACAACCGCCGCGCACGCTCGGAGCCCTCGAAAGAAGCTGTACTCAATACCCTTCAGATGCCGTTTTCCGGTGGAACCCTTTCAACGATTCAGTGCTCGCATATGAACGGCCCTGAAGACGGTGGTCCTGGTGGGGAAGGACGGGAAAACAGGTCACTGAGCAGCTTTGAGGCGTCTTTGGTTCTGCGGCGACAGCAGCGCGTAGATGAGGCTGCTCAGATACTTGGTGGTACCGTCTTTTTTGTCGTTTACAACTATTACAAGTCTGTGGATGTACCCGATCGGGATGCAAGATGGGTGATGCAGTTGGTGCCGAATCGCTCCCATTGGGGTCTTTTACCTGTTGTGGAGGAGGTTGTCGTCATTGACCGCTTGCTGGAGCGGGTGGTGACAAGTGGCCCGTCATGATGTTCCTCTCAGGTGACATGCTTTTTCTCTTTCCTCCTTTCTTTCTGCTGTCTTTGACCTATTTTTTTTTTTTTTTGTTGTTGTTGTTGTTGTTGGTGGTGGTGGTGGTAGTGATGGTGTTGTTCCCCCGGCTTCTTCGGGTCGTCATCTGTTTGTGGGAATATGCCTCCCCCCCCTCCCTTTCCATCGAATTGTCATCCTCACAATCTTCTTCTTTTCCCCTTTCTCCTTACTTTCCACTCTATTTGCTCTCTGGCAGTGTTGGTGAAGGGCATATGGCAGATTTCGCCGCCTTCCGAGAATACCAAACACGCTCCTCCATCATTGCTGAAAAAGAGCGTGTTGTTGATCTTCACCGCAGGGTTCTGCAAGATTTGAGTCAGAATGTACAGATGTTGGGTGAGGAGTGCAAGCGGTGGGAAGAACAGCTGCATCAGCAGCGCCTCCGGTTTGCCCAGCGAAAGGCTGTACAAGATGAAAAGGTTAACGCAAAGGAAAATAAAGGTCGTGTTCAACGCGAGCGAGTCGCCGCACTTGATGCGGAGGAGACACGGTTGCGGAACGAAATCTCCGATCGTGAAGAAAAAATGCAGCGGATACATGAGGAGCTACAGCAAAGAGAGTCATTGTCATCCAAGACGCGGGAAGTGAAGGAAGCTCTCACACGTCTCAAGTGTCAATTAGAGGAGCGGGACGCGAAGGTAATGATGTTAGAGACGCGAGTCGCCAAGGCAGAGATGGCGGCGGAGAAGCGACATGCGCTCATTGAGAAGCGGCTGCCGGAGCTGCCGCTGGCGCGGGTGGGTGTCGAGGATAAAGAAATGAGTGGCAACGGCTGTAATGGTGGCGGTGGTCTTGAAGAAACTGCTGGCGAGAGTATTTTGCTCATTGATGAGTTCAACTAGAAAGATCGCTGGGTGGATGGATAGATAGATATACGAGGAGCAGGAAGGGGACTTCTTGTTAGATGAGTTCATGAACGAAAAGAGTATGTACGCGAAGCCGCTTCTACTCCTCTCATTTATTTATTTCTTGATTTCTACCGCCTGTTTTTCTGTGGTAAGGTGGAGGGGGTTATTGTCTTTGTTTTGTCTGTGCCTCGTGAGCTTTCTCTTTTCCCGCCCTCTCTGCGTAGCTGTGCTGTTGACTGGCTGCCACGCCACGCCACCCGGAAGCGCAGGATACCACAGGGCCCGCATGTTGCGGCAAGAGGAAATGGCGGGTGGTAGACCCGAGGTGCCGCCGCTGAACCCCGTGGACTTTGCGGTGAACGTCATTTCGGATGACGGAGATGGGGTGTTTAAGGTGCAGCTGCTGGACAGGCGTGCCGACGGGACGGTCATCGCTGCTCAGGTATTGCAGCACCTTCAGAAGTTCCTGGAGTTGACCCACTTCGTGCAGGCAGTGGCGCCAAAGTTTGATGCACCACCGCCCATACTGCAAGATTCCCCGCCCGCAATGCTACTCCAGCATGTGCGGGGATACCTTAATGCCGCTATCGCGTTTGACACACTAAGTCGACTGAGAGAGGTGCAGGATTTTGTGGGTTACACCGAGCTGCTCAAACTGGAGCGACAGCACGCGGCCGAGGTCCACCACACCTCTACCGCGTTGTGCCACGCACTGCCGCAGGTACCAGATGTCGTTCAACCCTCTTGTGAAAGGCGCTCTTCGATGCCAGATGACCACAACGATGATAGAAGTGGGAATGGTGGTGTCAGGGCACAAGGAAGCAACTGCTTGGATCCGGTGATGGTACCGATGCTCGAGGAGTGCTTCCGCATCATGGATGTTGGTGCTGCAGGATATATCACATTGGAGGACATGAAAGAGTTTTTTGGGGGTGACGCTGGTGACTGGGTTGCAAAGCAGCTCCAGGAGGATAAACCGTACAACTGCAGATGTTTCGTTGCTATCGTAGAGGCCGCACTAAGTAGTGGGAAACTCGTGCACACTCTGGAAGAGTGCATTGATCGCTACTGGCTCTTGCAGTACCAGAAGATTTTTATTGCTCTCGCGCCGTTTGTGAACGGTGAAGTGGAACAGTTGGAGTTGTCTTTGGGGCCTATCAACGGCTTCAACCCCTTCGAACTCGCCAGCCTGATGTTTGTTGTCACAGAGGCTGGTTTACGCCTTGTGAATTCCAAGGAGGTTGTGAAATGGGTGCGCTGCGGAAAGCACCGGTGCAGCTGTGCCCTCACTATAGAGCAGTTGGCTCTCCTGTTAGACACCCTGTCGAAAGTGGTGCCGTTTGCTGAAGTGTGGTTCGGGCTGCAGCCACATCCCGACACGAGGTGGAGGATCCTGCACATCATTAGCACGTATGCCGCCGTGGCGGATCCTGCCGTAGTAGAGGAGTTCCGAGAGCAAATTATGCAGATGCGACAGGCCACGATGTCAGCGGAACAATGTGAGAATTGCAGGCTTCTTAGAGAGGCAGTGAAGCAGCAGGAATGCATGCTTGTGGAGGCAAAGGAGGCGAACGCAGATCTGACAGTCAGAGTGCAAAACCTGGAGGGACGTCTTGAGGAACGGGGTGAGGCTCTCGCGCGGCTGCAGCACGACTACCTGCACGCGCAGACACTCCTTTTAGAGGCCGAGATCCGCGAGGCGGAACTTGTGGAGGCGCTGGAAAAGGCGAAAGAGCAACAGCTGCCAACTACCTCTGTGAGTGGTGGGAATTATTTGTGTGTATCAGCTGTTGAAGCCGTTGTCCCCAAGTCCTCTCCGTCGCTCCTGCATCTTCTGCCGTGTGGGAACGCTGTCACTCACATGCGGGGCGAGGTGCCAGTTTCACCCGTCTCCCTTCTTTTCAATACCGTTGGTGCGATTACCTGCGCGATACCGGCGTCACTCTCCTTTCCGTCTGAGCTGAGTGTTGACGTGTTTTGGTGCGGTGGGTGCAGCGAGACTGAGCGCCTCGTGTGTCGCGACGCAGCTGGACGACGGAGTTTTGCGATTGTCTTTAGGGACGGTGAGCTCCACTTATTTGCAGGGGAGGCGGAAGGTGCGTGGAATGGTGGCGGTCATTTGCTTCGTCTTGCTGTGCGCTGCTGGTACCATCTGCGGTGCTTATTTGACTGGCAGGAGAAGACTATTTGTGTGACGCTGACGCAATGCGGGGGCAACACCGAGAAGAGAAGGAAAGAGACCACGACGACGACGAGCCCGAAGAACGCTGCGGCGGCCGCCGTATCGTGTGGGCTGCTTGCAATGGTGGACAAGCAGGCAACTGGTATTGCTGTTGTTGACATCTTTCCGCGGACGGAACTACTATTGAGTTACTGCAACTTACTCCTGCACTACACCTGCTGACGCCTCTCCTGGGGCTTGTGGTTACGTTGTGTGTTTTGTATTGTATATTTCCTGCGGTGAAATGTGGTCTCACTGTTGGTGTGTAGGTGTGCTTGCACCGATGAATCCCCTCTAGAAAAACTGTTATTATTATTATTATTGGTGCTGCGTGCGTATCTGCATGAACGCATGCATGTATCTTCTCTGTTCTTTTTTTTTTCCTTTTTCCTTCGCTTCTGCTTCTGCTGCGCTGACACGTGCCGCCCCACACACACAGTGAGAGAGAGAGAGAGAGAAGGAGTTTGTGACGAGGAGCACGCCCACGTGTGACATACACACCAGTAAAGAAGCGGGGGGTGGCCGGTGTGTCGAAAAGGACAAACAGTGCTGCTTCACTCCTTTAACCCTCTCTTCTGCACGCGGTGCTGCATATTTCTGTAGCTGCAGACACATTGATATTATATATTTATATTATTATATAAATATATAATATATATACAGTGGACACCGCCGCTGTTATCGGCAACAGCACCATTACGTATTTTTGAAGACGAAGCGCGTCCCGTCAGCACGTAAGTGTGAGGTTACGCGCCAACACAAGAAGTGGAGGGGGGGGGGGACGAAGGGCCAGCAGTAGGCAGAAGCGAGAAGTCAAGATAAAGTGCGTCTGTGTGTGTTTGGTGCCGGTCGGTTACGCTGGTGACAAGGTGAAAGAAGAGAAAGAAGAAGGGAAACGGCATTAAACAGCATTACAACTGTCGCTGGAAGTAATAACAGAAGGCTGAAACAATGGGCATGGATCACTACAAGATCATCAAACAGTTGGGTGGAACGACTGGTACTTTTCTTGCAGTGGATAAACAGGACGGTGCGAAACGGGTTGTCATTAAGCGGTTGGTAGATGGAACCCAAGGCATGCAGGAGCTCAATGTATCGCTGCGCGTGCGGCACCCGAACATTATCCCCTTTCTGGAATCATTTGTCCATGACGGTGCGCTGTATGTAGTGTTAGCATATGCGGAGGGTGGCGACCTCGATGCGTACCTTAAGCGTCTAGTACGAGAGAAGAGGCAGTTGCCCATAATGGCTCTCTTGCGTGGGTTCAAGCAGCTTATTGAGGCCTTGCAGTGCTGCCACAATCAAAATATTATGCACCGTGACGTGAAGCCGGGGAACGTGTTCCTCAATTCTGAGGTGACAGAGCTCTATCTTGGCGACTTTGGCTCGGCCAAGGCATTGCTGCACCCCCTCTCACTGACATCCACCTTCGTCGGATCCCCCATATGGATCTCACCGGAGCTGCTGACGGGTATGCAGTATAGTTATCCCTCCGACATTTGGTCCCTGGGGTGTGTTTTTTACGAGATGGCCACGCTGAGGCAGCCATTCTCCTCTAGTAGCTTTGCAACCCTTGTGCAGCAGATCACATCCGGCGATATCGCCCCGCTCCCATCCAACCTCCCAGAAGACATACGTGGCATCATCATGTCTATGCTTCAGGTGGATCCTAGTAGACGCTGTAATTTGGCGAGGGCCCTGGAGATGACCATGCGCGCCATAGCCGCACGCACACCGGCTCTAGTGAAGGTAGCTGAACGACCCGCGGCTGATGCAATGTTTTTGTCACCGCCACCGCAGCATTTGCCCAGGCGAGCACTGGACGCTGCCGTGAAAACACAACAGGTGCAGGTACCACAGAAGCAGCAACGTTTGTCCCCGATGGGGGAAACCGCGCACGAGGAAGAGGAAGAAGAAGAAGAAGCGATGTTGTCTGTATGGCTTCATGCGCGTGAGCACGATGTCAATATTATCGAGCGCTACCTGAAAAAGTTCCGTCAGTCAGATGAATTAGTGTTGGCGACGGATGTCCCTTCTCCCTCCGTATCCTCAGAGAACGCTCAGTGTGGTAATAAGTTGGAGATAGAGGAAAGGAGAGAGAAAGAGCAGTGCGTCCAGCCAGTGTCCCCAAGTCCTCAAGCCGCCAAATCGTCAGTGGTTCAACGGGTGGAGGCGCGGATGAAGCATCGTATCGTGAAGGAGGTGCGCGTGGAATCGACACAGCGAAGTGGTAATGATAGTAGTAGTAATAATAATAATCATCATCATTGTCATAGGAAGGCAAAGCAAGAATCACCGCCGAAACAGGACGTCTCCGTCTCCTGTTCGCGGCGATGTGTAATTAAAGGGTGTGTGCAAACGAAGAGAAAAAAGGATGCCTGCACTGCGGTTAAAGAAGTGGTCTCCCCCTTTGACTGTGAGCCCTTCCTCCGCCTTGGTCCCAACGGGAGCGGTCACACGTCGGCGGGGTTTAGGCGCGTCAAAAGCACTCCCATTGTTTCCTGTTGTAATCCCCCAGAGTCACCGCATGGCGATGGGGAACGGCAACTCAGCCGTGAGAAGAGGGAGCAGGAGCGTGCAAAGATGCTTCGAATGATACGAGAGCAAAAAGCGAAGGCGATGCAGGAACGCAAGTCGAAGGGCAAACTGGTGGCCCGGGATGCGGTAGCTGTAGAGATTGTTCTACCTGATAATGTGCGTTACGTGGAGGTTTGAGTCATGTGTCTGTGTGTGTGCGTGTGTGTGTGTGTTTGTGTATCTCTTGTCTGTGCGTCTGGTGGGAGGGGGTGGGGAGTAAATGTGAATTCTCCAATTATCAGCATGCCCCCCCCTCCCCAAGCCATCCTCCCCCATCTCTCCCTTTCATTTTCCCCATCTCACGCTGCCGCGTTCCTGATGCAGGAACGGGAGAGCGAACAGTATATATATATATATATATATAATCCATTTTGATGTGGTTTTGACTGTGGGTTTTCGTTTTCTTTTTTTTTTTATTGAAAATGTGTGTGAGAGAGAAAGACCGAAGAGAACACCCATGCAGGGCAAAAAAGCCGCTACTCGCTGGCACGTATTGGGGTGTCAGGGTCTGCAACGCGGCGCTGTTGGTGGTTTAAAAAAAAAACAAGAAATACACCGCAAAAAAAGGTAGAACATTTTTTTTTTCATGCATGTCAAAATGTGATTCCTTTCTGACAGGTAGTGAACAAAAAAAACGACGTTCTCGTTACCCTCGCCACTCTTCCAAAAGTGGAAGTAGCTCCAACAAAAACAATCATGTCTGTTGTATTCGCTCCCTTTGTCGTGCTTTTTTTTTCTGTCTTCAGGGATCCATCTTCTCTTCGTTGCCAAACGGTGGACTTTCCCTCGCCCCCACCAGAAGCACGGAGAAGAGATACACAAACACACGCACACAGCGTAGACTGGGAAGGGGCAGGTGAGAAGGCCGCATCGCAGTTAGCGAACCAAACTTATGGACACTCATACGCCGACATCCGCCGCCTGCGCTGGAAGCGGCCAAGTGCCGCAAGGGGTGGTTTCCCCCACCCTTCACGAAGGATGTCGGAAGAGGAGGGGGGCCCTCGGGCTTTTAAACAATTATTTTTTCCCCATTTAGTTGAGCGGCGGGTGGCTCTCTTTCGAAACTTCGGTCTTCTCTGCTGGAGCGCGTCCCCCTGGCACCTTGGAAGCGCGACGCCAAACGCACCGAGTCATTTTTTTCGGGCACACCAACAAGCTCCGGCACACACGCCCTATTGATCCCGCACGATCCGTTTGAGTACGTGTTTTGTTGTTGGTTCGCGGTGTTGGTTGTTTTGCATTAAAAACAATCAATCGAAACGTTTCTTGGAAACACTCGCGTTTGGGGGAAAATGGCGATTTCCGGACATTTGGGAGAGGCTCTTCGGGCGCCTCATCCCGCCTAGAAGATTCCTCTAAGCAGCCGCTTGCGCGCGACAGCCGGAGGAGCAGACACTGGCGACACCCATCCGCCACACACACGGAGCCAGCAGGGAAACAAGCAGCGCAGACAACACAAGCAAACCCTCACGGCTGCAACGTTTCATGGCGCAACTTGTGGGAACAAAATGGGCCGCGAAGCGAACGGAAACAGAACCACCCCAGTGCATTCATTCCGGGTGGAATCGCACCGCACCAACCACTTAAAAAGGCGAAGGCAACGCCCTCCACGAAACGGTTTCCGCTGGAAAACCACGAAAGCCGGAATTGGCACGGGGCCCCGTTTCGTTTACAGGCCACTGAAAGAAGATCCAACAACGGCGGCGGCGGCGGCGGAACCCCTCTGACCTGTCAGGGGGGCCCCGGCGCGAATAATGCCGAGATCTTAGAAAAGGGGCAGACGCCCCTACCGCAAAAATACACAAGACATGCCGCACCCAAACACGCGCTTCTTTGGCTTTCGCCCCTTCACAACCGCGCCAACGTTCGCCGGCACCCCAAAAAAACCAGCGACCATTTCGATTCCATGGAGAGGCGCCACAATCATCACAGGACCCCGCAGGAGCGCGCATGAGGGAAGGGGGGAGGGGGGGAAGGCTGTCAGCGGCCGAAATAGAATGGATTGTTGTGGGTCAAAGCGTTTCATGTCAACGCGGCACGCAGCCGACTGGCCGCGCCCGCTCGACAAGAGATTCCCTTCCTTTGCTGCTCATCACGCGAAGGAAACGTTGGACGTGGCGTGGCGCTCCGTCAGAAGACAGTGTGTCCGCACTGGGGGACTCGGACTCATTACATCAGTTTCTGTGTTGAACATCACTGGGGGAGCGCCGCGCCGGTAGGCGGGAAAAACGCGGGGACGTGCGCACACACGCGGCTCAGTGAGGAAGCAAAAAAGCATGCAGTCGTCACAGTACGATACTCCGTCGAGTTGTTC